>SJYQ01001000.1:453113-486596 GCA_006410935.1 Redunca redunca
GGGCCATCCTCTTTTACTGAGTATATACATGTTTAGGTAACATCTGATAGACTCTTTACTGACACATTTCAGTATCACTGTATAATGTTTAAGAGTTGGCATTACTCTATAGGAGAGAAAGACGGATGGTATACACAGAATTATCATAAGAAATTCTTGCATTCAAATACTATTTAGATGTCATTGCCAATGGAGTAATACAATCTAAGATACAGATGTCAAAGTTTATCCTTAACAGCATTTGTCAGAGATCAGTTAAAGAGATGAGCAATTACTTGTTGAATCTGATTAGTTTTGATATCTAGACTAGATAGTACTTTTTGCCCAGTGAAAAAGCTTCTTTAGCTTTTTTTGTTTTTTAAGAGTCCTAGGAATTATGGGGAACTTCATTCACTTGTTTGTTTATCCACCCATCCAACCAGGTCTGCTATTCAGGTATAAAATAGCCCCTAAGGAAGTTGTAAAAAGGGGTCCTCCTTGGTAAATAAATTACAAAATAGCTGCCCTTCCTTAGGTCTACTACAGATCTACATCAGGGTACACACCATGGCAGGCTGGATTTCCATGCTCTGCTTCCCTTAGCTAGATATTTTTGTAAATGATTCTAGTCATCATATAAAGAAACCCTGCATCCAGCAAATGTCTATGAAGGACCTACCATGTTGCCAGGCCTGGGTTGGGCTCTGAACATACAAAGATGAATGAGATATGGTCCTGCCCTTCTGGAAGTCCGGAGTCCACTTAGGCAGACCCAAACCAAAGGAATAAGTTAAGATAATGTAAACAGTGAGGGCAAGAGTCACGTGAGAAATATAGCCAAGACCTCATGGAGGAGGTGATATTGGAAATAAGGCCTTGAAGGTGAATAGGACTTTATCACATAGAAAAAACTAACAGACAAAAACAGAGAGTGGATAGTAAATGCCAATGTGTGATCACAGTAAGACATAACTAGGGGAAGTCAAACAACCCTAGAAAGATGCGGAAAAGATTGAGGGGATGGAAATAGCTGGAAAATTAGCTGGGAAATGTACATCGTCAATAGACAACACATATTAGCTGGATAATAGATACAGATGGATCTATTCATTTAAGACAGGAGAAAAGATTTGGGTGCCTAGAGTAATGTTAGGAAGCAAGGAGGATTAGGCAAACCCATACTGAGGGGAAATGCACTTGTTCATCTCGGAAAACAGGAAATTTTCACTATCATATGGCTTCCGTTCCTTAAGACATGTCTTTGAATTATTTAGTTAATCAGATAAATAGATTTTGAAATGTCTCATGTTGTATTTCATTTAAACTGTTTTCACTAAAGTGAAATTGAAGATCAACCCAGATAGGTCAGTTCATTTTGGTTTAAATCCTTAAATTCAAGGTAATTTTCCAATATTTTTCATCTGCAAATAAAGAAACTCAAACTGTGTGACTTCTGTCAGCATCGAGGAGGGGTAAAGACGCTGTTAATCCTGGGGTACTCATTGCTTTGCCCTGAAGCCAGCAAATATTTTTCAGTAAAACTGTATACACCTCTCTGAGTCTTTGGCTTATAACCATCTTTTGTTTTCTTCCTTGTTTGACCTCTGCACAGCTGTAAAAATTTGTAATAATTAACCAACCCAGTTAATGATTAGTAATGATTTGACATTACATGGTATCATAACAATCTGTGACTGTCCAGTTTCTATGAAATTTAAATTTCAAACATAGCTGTCAGTCTATGTTCTTTTTCTTTTTTCAGATGCTTATATTTTCCTAGTGCCTTCAGGCTCTGTAAGTTCCTACTCAGCTAAAATAACATGGAATCTAACTTGAAAAATTCAGTGGAGTTTAACTATAAATCATTCTGTGTTATATTCAAACTAGAGGTTTTGAAATTGATCACATCAGCAATGTGTGGCTCTAATTGCATTAGGTTATCTGATAATGTTCTAACATAACAATTTTCGAAGAGTGTTGCTTTAAAGATATTTCTTTGGAATGAATGGCAGCGTCAGGCATTGAACGCAAAAGGAAACTGTCAGACTGAAAATCAGTTATGGTCATACATAGAGCCAAATTAATTGCCTTGTCAGACTATACAATTGATGCATATCATTGCAACTCTGTGAGTTGGGAGGCTTTAAGTATTAATCGTTTTTTACCATAGTTCTGCTTTGCTATATAAAAATAATTTCAGAACACTTTGTGACCTCCTCAAGGGTAAATTAAACAAGGCTCACCTTTGCATCTTTAGCATTTGGCCTACATCCGGTATATACTAGGTATTCAAAACACATTTAACAACCAAATGAAGAGCAGTGATAACCTCTTCCTAGATACTAAACTCTATGTAGATTGTTTTCTGCGAATTTGCTCATTAAGACTTCACAATAGCACCATGAAATCATTGCTGCTGCTGCTGCTGCTGCTGCTAAGTCACTTCAGCCGTGTCTGACTCTATGCGACCCCATAGTTGGCAGCCCACCAGGCTCCTCCATCCCTGGGATTCTCCAGAAAAAAAAAAAAAACACTGGAGTGGGTTGCCATTTCCTTCTCCGATGAAATCATTCACTTCAGTTCAGTTCAGTCGCTCAGTCGTGTCCGACTCTTTGCGACCCCATGAATCGCAGCAGGCCAGGCCTCCCTGTCCATCACCAACTCCCGGAGTTCACTCAGACTCGCGTCCATAGAGTCAGTGATGCCATCCAGCGATCTCATCCTCTGTCATCCCCTTTTCCTCCTGCCCCCAATCCCTCCCAGCATCAGAGTCTTTTCCAATGAGTCAACTCTTCTCATGAGGTGGCCAAAGTAATGAAATGAAAGTAATGAAATCATTACCATTGTTAACCTTACAGAATATAAACAGAGGCATCAAAAGGTCTCACAGCTAGTAAAGGATAAAGAATGTGTCTTGGTGGCTCTAAACTCCCCTTTATTAACTGCTATGCTATACTAGATGAGTACTTAGGAAGTTTAAGCAGCTAGTGACTGACCTGTGTGAATCTTCATTTCTATAGTGTGACGATAGCAACACGAACACGGGATTCTGTCCAGGAAATTAAATTCTCATTTATTACACTCATAAACTTTGACCCCAAATGGGGGAAAAGGGGAGTTCCCCTACACCAAGCAATAGATGTAGATGTAGATGTCCTACAATTCACTTCAGTGCTGACACTAACTGGAGTTATTGTAGATCCCACAGGTTAAAGTAGGGAACTAGGAGGAGAAAAAAAGAAGAAGAACAAAAAGAAAGAGGAAGAAAGGAAGAGAGAAAATATCCCAGGGTTGTCTTAAGGTCTAAATGAGATATAGTTGTAGAAGTACTTTGAGTTAGAGAAAGCAAATGTGCAAGGGGTAATTACAGAACAGTACTGGTAACTATCAGTAAGCCTTGGGAATGAAATGTCAATACCAGTGGAGAAAACAACAGTAAATAAGATACTATAAAGCAAAGTAAATTAAAAAGAATGACCTGACTGGTTATTTTCTGAAATTATTGGTAAAATGCACTCTCATAACCCAGTTAGCAACACAGAAATCTTCCTTTCTCCTCTGTGTGTAGAGGATGAATGTGCTTTAACTGGGGAAAACTCCTCCTGCTGCCTCATTCACAGCACAAAATGACAGCACAGAGAACCTGGCTTGAACCCACTGGCATCAAATAGATCTAGGCATTCCAATGTCACAAATAGCCCAAAAAGACTATTTCATGACATTTACCAGGCAGTTCATACAGCACTGGACCACCCTAAAATAATCCTACTATTTCCTCTCTACCCATTCACAACAAAGAAAAGAAACAATCCAGGTTCAAAGAGTCACATGGAGATACAATAAGTGACTACAGGTAAATGAATTATACTTCACTCAAAATGATTTATCACCCACAGCAGAAACGTTCATCACAGAGGGAAATGGGATATTTGGAAGCAGTAAGTGCTAAAAACAAACAAACAAATGCCTTAGAAGGACATGAGTGGCAGGCTGTTTATCTAGTATTCTAAACAAGATTCCAGAAGTGATCCTTAAACTGTGGGACGATTCACCAAGGTACCACAAGTGCCTTGAGAAAAGGTATCTGAAAGTCCATTTTGTTCTTTAAGCCACTGTTTAAAAGCCACTTCATCAGAAGTGTTTTAATCTTCAGGCTAGACTAGGTCCTCTGTATACATTATCAAGAGAACTCTGTTCCTTTACCTCAAAGCTTTTATAGAAATTTTAACTTTTTGCATTTTTGTTACAACAAATTAAAAAATACTCAAGAATGTTCTCTGATATACTCAACACTCAGTTTCAACACTGTTGTAATTTACTATGTTGCTTCATCTATCCCTTTCCTTCTCTTTCTTCTTTTATGTTTGTAAAATCTTTATTTTTATTTTCTTTATTGAAGTACTGTTAATGTACAACATCAAATAAGTTATAGGTATATAATATAGTTGTTTCACAGTTGCAAAAGCTATACTCCATTTATAGTTATTACACAATACTGTCTCTGTTTCCTGTACTGTACAATATATTATTGTAGCTTATTTTATACATAGTAGTTTGAACCTCTTAATTTCTTACCCCTTGTTGATCCTCCTCACTTTCCTCTTCCCACTGGAAACCACTAGTTTGTTCTCTGTATCTGTGAGTCTGTTTCTCTTTTTGTTATATTCACTACTTTCTGTTGTTTTTTAGATTCTACATAAAAGTGCTGTCATACATCGTTTGTCCTTCTCTGACTTATTTCACTTAGTATGATCCCTCCTGTTGCAAATTACAAATTTTCATTCTTTTTTATGGCTGAGCAGTATTCCATTGTGCGTGTGTATGTGTGTGTTTATATCACATCTTCTTTATCCGTTCATCTGTTGATGGATACTTAGGTAGTTTCCATCTCTAAGTAATTGTAAATAATGCTGTTATGAATATTGAGGAGCATGTATTTTTTTTGAATTAGTGTTTTGTTTGTTGTTGTTGTTTTGGATATATACCCGAGTGGACCTGTTGGGTCATATGGTACTTATATTTCTGGTTTTCTGAGAAACCTTCATACTGTTTTCCACAGTGTTTGTATATTGATGAAATATTTAAAGCCAAACCTAGGGATCATGTCATTTCATCTCCGAAGTCTTCAAAATGACTGCCTCAAAAATGATAAATTTTTTCACAACCACTGTATCCACCAAGGTTCCCCCCAAAAGCAGAACCTAAAACAAAGGCTTATATGCAAGTCATCTCTTTGGAAAGTGATCCCAAGGGATAACGCAGGGCTGGGAAGACTGGAACAGGCAAGGCAGGAAAGCCAACTCAAGATGCACTACAAGAGGATCAGCCCTGGGGACACCTGGGGCTTGATTCTGTGGAGGAGTCCTTGACAAGCTGTTGAATTTTATTCAGATTGTGCATAGAGTGACCAAAGTGGGGAAAGGGGCTTATCCAACAGTTCCCATACTGCCTATAGTCAGGGATTCCCCATGGGATAGGTATTAACTTTTTTACACTCCCAGGTTTGCAATGGAGTGCTTCAGAACAAGACAGAAGGGCTGGAAATGTGGCTACTGGTGATCTGCAGGAGGCAGAGAAGCTCAGAGCAGAAGCTGAGAGGTCTGTGAGGCACTTTAACAGAGGTGTTATCAGTTTCCACCTGTACAGCTCTGTATACCAACAGGAACAGCTAGATAAACACAGAGCTGAAAGGACCAGATCTAGGACACAAGAGGTGCCTGACACAACTATAATGCCATTGCCACAGCTAACTAAATTCATCTCAATTCCTTAGTATCATCTAATAGTCTAAAATCAAATTTCCCCAATTGCCTCAAAAATGTCTTTTAGAGCTGCTTTGGCCTAATTAGGATCTAAACAAGGACCAAAAATTATATCTTTAATTAGTTAAGGATACTATGTCCTCAAATCTCTTTCATTCTAGACTAGTCCTCCCTCACCATTTTTTATGCCATTATACAAAAAAAAAAAAAAAAAATGTTAGTTTATAGATTGTTCTGCTTTGGTTTTAACACATTAGAGAGTCGTTTCACTTATTTCTCTATCCCCAATATTTTCAGGAAGGATCATAACTCTACAGGCTTTATTCTACTCAGATATAACTTTTGTGGCAATAAAATATGACAAGTGATGCCATGTGCTTCATAGCACACCCCAACAGCAGACACATGTAGTAGAAAGAATGTGGTCCCCAAAAAGATATTTTTCTAAAATGTAATTCTACATTGTAATCCCCAGAATCTGTGACTATTATGTTATATGGGGAAAAATGTGATTAATTTAGGGACTGTAAAAAGATGAACTTATCCTAGATCATTTGAGTGGACTGTAAATGCAATCACATGGATTCTCATTAAAGACAGGCAGAGGACATTTGGGACAGCCGCAGAGAGCCTGTGAGAAAATGCAGTCAGAGACTGGAGTGATGTGGCCACAAACCCAGCAACCAGAAGCTGGAAGACATGAGGAACGATTTCTCCAGAGTCCCTGAAGGGAATGCAGCAGTGCTGGACTTCAGATTTCTAGCCTCTAGAATTCTGAGACAGTATATTTCAGGTGAGCAAATGAATGTATCAGCCTGATCCCTCCCCTACCAAGTTCCAAAGGAACTTTCCTTCTAATGGTTCTATTCGTTGATGAGTGTGATCTGCATTATTATTTAAGAGTAATAAAATGGTGCTTTGTGAATTTCCTTATTCTTTTCCCCTTTATTAGTAAAAGCCCTTTTATAAAGAATATTCCCTTACTAGGTTGGGCTCTTTGCTTATCCTGAAATGCTGTTCCTACAAGAAACACTAAAGATAAATACTTAATTCTTCTGTTGTGATTGCTATTCCCCAATTAAGGAAATGGTCCTAATAATAATTTTTTTTTAATTGCAAGACTAGTTTTTTTTTTCTTACCAATTGCATTTTAATTTTTTTTTTTTTAGTTCTTTAACTGAAGGATAATTGCTTTACAGAATTTTGTAGTTTTTTGTCATACGTCAACAGAAATCAGCCACAGTTCAGTTCAGTAAGTCAGACATGTCCGCCTCTTTGCATCCCCATAGACTGCAGTACTCCAGGCTTCCCTGTCCATCACCAGCTCCCGAAGTTCACCCAAACTCATGTCCATCAAGTTGGTGATGCTATCCAGCCATCTCATCCTCTGTTGTCCCCTTCTCCTGCCCCCAATCCCTCCCAACATCAAAGTCTTTTCCAATGAGTCAACTCTTTGCATGAGGTGGCCCAAGTATTGCAGTTTCAGCTTTAGCATCATTCCTTCCAAAGAACACCCAGTACTGATCTCCTTTAGAATGGACTGGTTGGATCTCCTTGCAGTCCAAGGGACTCTCAAGAGTCTTCTCCAACACCACAGTTCAAAAGCATCAATTCTTCAGCATTCAGCTTTCTTTGCAGTCCAACTCTTACATCCATACATGACCACTGAAAAAACCATAGCCTTGACTAGACGGACTTTTGTTGGCAAAGTAATGTCTCTGCTTTTGAATATAGTATCTGCTGCTGCTGCTGCTAAGTCGCTTCAGTCGTGTCCGACTCTGTGCGACCCCATAGATGGCAGCCCACCAGGCTCCGCTGTCCCTGGGATTCTCCAGGCAAGAATACTGGAGTGGGTTGCCATTTCCTTCTCCAATGCAGGAAAGTGAAAAGTAAAAGTGAAGTCACTGAGTCGTGTCCAACTCTCAGCGACCCCATGGACTGCAGCACACCAGGCTGCTCCGTCCATGGGATTTTCCAGGCAAGAGTACTGGATTGGGGTGCCATTGCCTTCTCCTATCTAGGCTGGTCATAACTTTTCTTCCCAGGAGTAAGTGTCTTTTAATTTCATGGCTGCAGTCACCATCTGCAGTGATTTTGGAGTCCCCAAAAATAAAGTCTGACACTGTTTCCACTCTTTCCCCCTCTATTTCCCATGAAGTGATGGGACCAGATGCTATGATCTTAGTTTTTTGAATGTTCAGCTTTAAGCCAACTTTTTCACTCTCTGCTTTCACTTTCATCAAGAGGCTTTTTAGTTCCTCTTCACTTTCTGCCTTAAGAGTGGTGTCATCTGCATATCTAATGTTATTGACATTTCTTCAGGCAATTTTTATTCCAGTCTGTGCTTCTTCCAGCCCAGCGTTTCTCATGATGTACTCTGCATAGAAGTTAAATAAGCAGGGTGACAATATACAGCCTTGACGTAGTCCTTTTCCTATTTGGAACCAGTCTGTTGTTCCATGTCCAGTTCTAACTGTTGCTTCATGACCTGCAAACAGGTTTCTCAAGAGGCAGGTCAGGTGGTCTGGTATTCCCGTCTCTTTCAGAATTTTCCACAGTTTATTGTGATCCACACAGTCAAAGGCTTTGGCATAGTCAATAAAGCAGAAATAGATGTTTTTCTGGAACTCTCTTGCTTTTGCCATGATCCAGTAGATGTTGGCAATTTGATCTTGGTTCCTCTGCCTTTTCTAAAACCAGCTTGAACATCAGGAAGTTCACAGTTTACGTATTGCTGAAGCCTGGCTTGGAGAATTTTGAGCATTACTTAACTAGCATGTGAGATGAGTGCAATTGTGCGGTAGTTTGAGCATTCTTTGGCATTGCCTTTCTTTAGGATTGGAATGAAAACTGACCTCTTCCAGTCCTGTGGCCACTGCAGAGTTTTCCAAATTTGCTGGCATACTGAGTGCAGCACTTTCACAGCATCATCTTTCATGATTTGAAATAGCTCTACTAGAATTCCATCACCTCTACTAGCTTTGTTCATAATGATGCTTTCTAAGGTCCACTTGACTTTGCATTCCCGGCTGTCTGGCTCTAGGTAAGTGATCTGGGTGATTATCTGGTCATGATCTTTTTTGTACAGTTCTTCCGTGTATTCTTGCCACCTCTTCTTAACATCTTCTGCTTCTGTTAGGTCCATACCATTTCTGTCCTTTATCGAGCCCATCTTTGCATGAAATGTTCCCTTGGTATCTCTAGTTTTTTTGAAGAGATCTCTAGTCTGTCCCATTCTGTTGTTTTCCTCTATCTTTGCATTGATCCCTGAGGAACGCTTTCTTATCTCTTCTTGCTATTCTTCGGAACTATGCATTCAAATGCTTATATCTTTCCTTTTCTCCTTTGCTTTTCACTTTCTTTTCACAGCTATTTGTAAGGCCTCCTCAGACAGCTATTTTGCTTTTTTCCATTTCTTTTCCATGGGGATGATCTTGATCCCTGTCTCCTGTACAATGTCATGAACCTCAGTCTATAGTTCATCCAGCACTCTATCAGATGTGGTCCCTTAAATCTATTTCTCACTTCCACTGTATAATCATAAGGGATTTGATTTAGGTCATACCTCAACGGTCTAGTGATTTTTCCTACTTTCTTCAATTTCATTCTGAATTTGGTCATAAGGAATTCATGATCTGAGCCACAGTCAGCTCCCGGTCTTGTGTTTGCTGACTGTATAGAGCTTCTCCATCTTTGGCTGCAAAGAATAGAATCAATCTGATTTTGGTGTTGACCATCTGGTGATGTCCATGTGTAGAGTCTTCTCTTGTGTTGTTGGAAGAGGGTGTTTGCTATGACCAGTGCATTTTCTTGGCAAAACTCTATTAGTCTTTGCCCTGCTTCATTCCGCATTCCAAGGCCAAATTTGCCTGTTATTCCAGGTGTTTCTTGACTTCCTACTTTTGCATTCCAGTCCCCTATAATGAAAAGGACATCTTTTTTGGGTGTTAGTTCTAAAAGGTCTTGTAGATTTTCATAGAAACGTTCAACTTCAGCTTCTTCAGCATTACTGGTTGGGGCATAGACTTGGATTACTGTGATATTGAATGGTTTGCTATGGAAATGAACAGAGATCCTTCTGTCGTTTTTGTGATTGCATCCAAGTACTGCATTTCAGAATCTTTTGTTGACCATGATGGCTATTCCATTTCTTCTGAGGAATTCCTGCCCGCAGTAGTAGATATAATGGTCATCTGAGTTAAATTCACCCCTTCCAGTCCATTTTAGTTCAGTGATTCCTAGAATGTCGACATTCACTCTTGCCATCCCTTTTTTGACTACTTCCAATTTGCCTTGATTCATGGACCTGACATTCCAGGTTCCTATGCAATATTGCTTTTACAGCATTAGACCTTGCTTCTATCACGAGTCCCATCCACAACTGGATATTGTTTTTGCTTTGGCTCTAACCCTTCATTCTTTCTTGAGTTATTTCTCCACTGATCTCTAGTAGCATATTGGGCACCTACTGACCTGGGGAGTTCTTCTTTCAGTATCCTATCATTTTGCCTTTTCATACTGTTCATGGGGTTCTCAAGGCAAGAATACTGAAGTGGTTTGCCATTCCCTTCTCCAGTAGACCACATTCTGTCAGACCTCTCCACCATGGCCCGCCCGTGTTGGGTGGCCCCGCGGGCATGGCTTGGTTTCATTGAGTTAGACAAGGCTGTGGTCCTAGTGTGATTAGGTTGACTAGTTTCCTGTGAGTATGGTTTCTGTATGTCTGCCCTCTGATTCCCTCTTGCAACACCTACCATCTTACTTGGGTTTCTTTTACCTTGGACGTGGGGTATCTCTTCACGGCTGCTCCAGCAAAGCGCAGCCACTGCTCCTTACCTTGGAGGAGGGGTATCTCCTTACTGCCATCACTTAACTCTCTAAAATGGAGCCAGTAGGCCATTGAAGAAATATGATGTATGCACATCTCAGCCTGGATGAAATATGACCTTTGACAACTTATTGTCATCAAGAAGTCATCCAGAATATCCAGAATCTCAAGATACTTACTGGACCTCCCATCCTAAAATAACTCATTTTTACTTAAGCTCGAGTGTTTGCTGGCTGGAGTCAGAGTCAATCACAGCTCCCACTTAACAACTTTCTGACTTTTTGTCTTTATAAGCCCCTGACTCTTTTTCTTCTCCAGAACACTTCCAGCTTTACCCAAATCTGTGTCTCCCAAATTGCAAATTCTAAAAACTTCAAATAAACACTTTGCAGCCTCTGTATTGCTTTGTGTTCGACAGGTGCTGTCCCCACAGTGCCTAGTGGGTGAGAAGACCCCACTGCCATAATTCTGACCTTTCACTAAAGCCTTACCAAAAGTCACTGCCTTATGGCAACTGTACCGCTAGGAACAAAGAAAGGTTGGTCTGCACATAGGGAAGGGGCTGAATGATGGAGAAGGCAAAGATGACCTCAAGTTTAGGTCATGCAAGTACTATCGACAGTATTAACATAACCATATGAAATTAGGGAGATTTGGTGAAGAAGAAATTATTGAAGATAAAAGAAAGGACAATTAACTGATGGAGAAAAATGCTAAAGGAGAAAGGAGGGAGAAATCAAGCATAAGGAGAGACAGTGGGGGTAAATATTGAAAAGGATGTTGGATTTCAAGAACAGGATGTTTTATTTTTTTTCTCATCCTGGAGTGTGTGTGTGTGTGTGTGTGTGTGTGTGTGTGTTTGTGTCTTGTGGCTCAGCTGATAAAAGATAGCTTGCAATGTGGGAGACCTGGGTTCAGTCCCTGGGTTGGGAAGATTCCCTGGAGAAGGGAAAGGTTACCCACTCCACTACTCTGGCCTGGAGAATTCAATGGACTATATAGGGGTCGCAAAGAGTTGGACACAACAGAATGGCTTTCACTTTTACTTTCTTTCACGGTGTGTGTGTGTGTGTGTGTGTGTGCGCGCGCGCGCGTACATAACAATAAAAAATACAAGGCTCATTTGTTCACCTAGATGAGGAGGTTAATATATGTTGTTATTTTTTAGTCACTAAATCGTGTGTAACATTTTGCAACCCCATGGACTGCAGCCTGCCAGGTTCCTCTGCCCATGGGATTAACTTGGCAAGAATACTAGAGTGGCTTGCCATTTCTTTCTCCAGGGGATCTTCCTGACTCAGGGATTGAACCCACATCTCCTGCACCGCAAGCAGATTCTTTACCACTGAGCCACCAGCAAAGCACTTGATATATACTCAATATATACCAAATTGACCAGGAGGCCTTACATTCTGATGCTAGGAGCTGTTGGCAGACACAGAAGCACAGTGAGTCTAGCCCTTGGTTGCTAAGAAAGAGCAAAGAGAAAACTAAGCACACTGTCCAGAGGCAGAGCAGGAGCAAGAAAGAAAGGAAGTCATCCAAAAGGCCCCTTGCATTCAGAGGGCAAAGGCAGAGGGCAAAAACAGGGTGTGCTAGTAAAGGTGTGTCATAGGCTGAGAAGATAGAGTGAACACATTCTGGAATGGATATGGGGTACCAAGCCTGGAGAAAGACCCCCCAAAGAGTTCATATGTAGAGTCAGGCCTAGTCTATAAGGCATGGGCAGTTACAGGCATGGTCGTGCCAACAAGTTAAATGGAAGTATTAAGCTTGATCCTAAAGGTTTAGAGAAATATAGTACAAATACATAGCAGAAATCATTTGCTTTCAAGAGAATGCCCAACTGAATAAGTAGTTGAATTTTTGAGGCAAGTCAGTGTGTTTATTTTTAGTTAAATGGAAAATGATAATTAGGATCCATTTATTTGCCTTTTTATTTAGTACAAGCATAATAGCAAATGCAGAGTGGTTTATAATTCCTTTAAAATTTATTTCCCAAGTCAAATGTTTAATTTTATAAGGCAGCCAGTCCTGTGTTTCACTGAGATAGAGGACCTCTCTTTGAATTCCTGTCTACAAATTTACTTGACTTGCTGAGGTTTAATTTTTATGGTTCTGATTAACAAATGGCAGAAGTCAAAAATGCCACTTATTTCGAAGAGTGAAACTGATTTAAGAGATGAAACCAAGGCTTATTCATTGCATATCCTAAAATGTAATCGATCTCTTGGTGAAAGACTTGATGGACAAATTGCTTTCATTAGTCCAAGAGTCTTAGGAAGGCTGATTTAACATAAACAGGTCAAGCGCTTTCCAGCTTGATTTCTCCTCATGTAGGCCATTTTTGTAGAGTAAGGAAGTCTGACAAATATTAAACTCTAACATTTTACATCTTTCTAAATTACCTTCCTACTGAGTCAGTGTATTTGGACTTCAATGTACATAACAGTAATCAGTGTCTATATGTTAAACTGAGTCCTTTGCCAGATAGTATCATGGCATATATGTATTGTGTAAGTATCAGAATACTTGCCATTTTAAGTGCATTTTTAGTGTGTCAAAACTAAGTTTTTTGCTTTTATTTTGCTTTGTTTTTCAGTTAGTTCAGTCGCTCATTCAGGTCTGACTTTTTGCAACCCCATGGACTGCAGCACGCCAGGCTTCCCTGTCCATCACCAAGTCCTAGACTTTGTTTTTACTTATTTCCTTAACACTGGTCATCTGGGCTGTAGTCAGTTTTGCACATTGGGAAGTGGTACATCTTTGCTTGATCACTATTGCAATCTGGCACAGGGAGCAAAGAGAAGCCTGTATCCACGTTTCAGTGACCTTGGAATCAGAGGAAAATGCAAGTATCATGTCTGGGGAAAACAAATGCAACCTAAAAGATTTATCTGCTACAGAGAATAGACAAGACAGAACACAGGCTGGGTGGTCTGAATAGAACTGAGATGAATGCTAAGGTCTGCGTTGTCTGCACTGCTTCCCAGGACTCAGTCTGGTCTTCTACAGGGAAACAATCCTGACTCCACTGTCTAAAGAGAAAAAACAATTAAGGCGGGAGGGCTTCCCTGGTGGCTCAGGTGGTAAAGCATCTGCCTGCAACGGGAGACCTGAGTTCAATACCTGGGTCCGGAAGATCCCCCAGAGAAGACAACGCCACCCACTCCAGTATCCTTATCTGGAGAATCCCATGGACAGAGGGAGCCTGGTGGGCTACAGTCCATGGAGTCACAAAGAGTCGAACATGACTGAGTGACTAAGTCTTCATACAGCTTTATAAAGAAGTATTTGATAGCAGATTTACAAAAAAAAAAAAACAAAAAAACAAAAAAACCACATAGGTCTTACACATGTAACCATTTGAAAAGGTTCTTTTTGAAAATGGAGGGCACGATGTTAAGTGTTTTCATAGTCATTTTCACTTATGAGTTCTTCATAAAAATGAGGACAATATTAAAGTTATGTGAAGGGCTTTCCACCAGACAGTAAATTTTCAAGTTCAGGTGTGTAGTTTTCTGGAGATCTAAGTGGTTTCAGAAACGGAGCTCAGAATAAATTTTAGATTTCCTTCCTATTGCTGTACCCAAACTGCTCTTATTGAAATTAACATGACTTTCATGTTGCTAATTTCAGTGAAAATCTTTAGGACTAATCTTATTTCACCCTCCAGCAACACTTAATACTTCTTTCTGCCTACAATTCTTTCTTAATACTAATAGCTCACATTTAGCATGCATGATGCTAAGAACTTTACAGCCACATAATCAGCTTCACTTACAGGTGAGAAAGCTGAGGCTCAGAAAGATTAAGTAGCTTAATGATCATTTCATAACTGGTGAAGCCCAAACCCTGTGTGTCTGATTCCAAAGCTGGTGCTGCTAGCCAGGATACTATCTTGCCCACCTCCTACCTATTTCCCTATATCCTTCTCCTCTCCCCACTTTCTTTCAGTACACCTTATCTGGTACAACAGTAGAACTGAGACTCAGTAGGCAATGGCACCCCATTCCAGTACTCTTGCCTGGAAAATCCCATGGATGGAGGAGCCTGGTGGGCTGCCGTCTATGGGGTCGCACAGAGTTGGACACAACTGAAGCGGCTTAGCAGCAGCAGCAGTCCTTAGCCGGACTGCATACTAGTGTCACCTGGGAACTTTTTGTTAAATGTAGATGCCCCATCTTGCTTGGGATCCATGAACCAGAATCTTGGGGAGTGGAGTGCCTGGGCATCTGTAGGTTTAAAAAGTTCTCCAGGTGATTCCAATGGCAAAAAGGGCTGAGAACAACAGAGTATCTAGAATAGTCCTGTGCATGCATGCTAAATTGCTTCAGTCGTGGCTGAGTTTTTGAGATCCTAAGCACCATAGCCCACCAGGCTCCTCTGTCCACAGAATTTCCCAGGCAAGAATATTGGAGTGAGTTGCCATAGGCTCCTGCAGGGGATCTTCCCAACCCAGGGATCAAATCAACGTCTCTTATGTCTCCTGCAATGACAAGCAGGTTCTTTACCACTATTGCTACCTGAGAAGCCCTAGAATAGTTCTCAAATAGGATTTACTATTAGAATTAATTGAGAATTTAAAACCCTATCTGGGATGGACAAGGAATCTGTGTTTTATCAAAAAATCATAGAGATGCTGATTATGAATCAGGTTTGGAAACAGTTTAGTTTCTCTTTTGATTACCTGCTACTAAAGAAAACTTTACACAGGAGCTTTATGGTGTAGTTATTCTATGATGTTAAAACATAACAGACCACTACAAATAGCAAAGTGAGATTTTGAAACACAAATAGAAGTGTTTGCAACCTCCTTTTTTAAAAAAAATTTAGTGGAGTATAGTTGATTTATAGTATTGTGTTGGTTTCAGGTGTACAGCAAAGAGAATCAATTATACAGATACATATAGTCAATCTTTTTAAGATTCTTTTCCCATATAGGCCATTATAAAGTACTGAGTGTCCTCCACTATACAAAGGAATATGTAAAGATGTGGTACATATATACAATGGAATATTACTCAGCCATAAAAAGAATAAAATGATGCCATTTGCAGCAACATGGCTAGACTTTGAGATTGTCATACTAAGTGAAATATGTTGGAAAGAGAAAGATAAATACCATATGATATCACTCATGTTTGGAATCTAAAAAGGGGTACAAATGAACTTATTTACAAAACAGAAATAGAGTTATAGATGCAGAAAGAAAATTTATGGTTACCAAGGGGTAAGGGGGAGGGAGGGATAAATTGAGAGATTGGGATTGACATATACCCTTGCAGTCCAATGGACACTCAAGAGTCTTCTCCAACACCACAATGCAAAAGCATCAGTTCTTTGGCTCTCAGCCTTCTTTATGGTCCAACTCTCACATCTGTACATGAGTACTGGAAAAACCACAGCTTTGACTATACCAAGTTTGTTGGAAAAGCGGTGTCTCTGCTTTTTAATACACTGTCTATTTTTGTCATGGCTTTCTTCCAAGGAGCAAGGGTCTTTTAATTCTATGGCTGCAGTCATCATCTGTGGTGATTTTGGAGCCTCCCAAAATAAAATCTGTCACTGTTTCCTATTTTTTCCCCCATCTATTCGCCATGAAGTAATGGGACTGGATACCACGAACTTAGTCTATTGAATGTGGAGTTTTAAGACAGTTTTTTCACTCTCCTCTTTCACCTTCATCAAGAAGCTTTTTAGTTCCTCTTCACTTTCTGTCATCAGAGTGGGATTATCTGTATATCTGAAGTTATGGATATTTCTACCAACAATCTTGACTCCAGCCTGTGATTCATCCAGCCTGGGATTTCACATGATGTACTCTGCATATCAGTTAAATTAGCACTTAAGTTAAATATTTGTCCTTGAGACCGTTCAAGTCCTCTGCATCTGTGAAGCCTCCATCGAGGGGGGCAGAGGGTCAGGATTAGGTGGTACAGGCAGGTGATTCCGAGCACTCTGTGTGCTTCTCTGTCACTCCATTTATCACATAAAATTGAACTTCTCTGTCCTTGTGTCTGCTCACCAACCAGCCTGTTAGTCCTGTGAGAACACTGACCTTGTGTTAGCCATCTAGGTGTTCTCAAACACTTTTCATACGACTGCAAAAATAAAATGTTTCTCATTGAAGAAAACTTCAGAAAAAATATAAAATCATAGGTAGGAAAACAAAACCCCCCACAGTTCTAGAGATAATCACTGTTGATGTTTGATTTATTTCTCTCTTTTCAAGCAGACTGAGTACATAATTGAAGTTATTTTCTCCACCATTATGTATATGTGTTTCCCAGTTTTCTGAAAGATAAAGAATCTAAATTTTTAAGAGAAGTTCTGGTTCTGCCCCTAGAATGCCTTGCCCCTGCTCATGCCCTGAGAATCTCTTTTGGTACTCATTCCTTGCCACTCACTTTAGCTCTGTCATGCTCTCTACCAGGGCCAGGCTCCATATCCCTTTTGTATTCAGTTCTAGAGAAACTGATTGATTATTTACCTCAAACCAATCACTGAAATAAACATTATGGAGAATATAAAAATGGGAAAACAGATTCTTTCTTCAGGGATCTATGAGCAGGGAAGGAAAGAGAGACACTAGATGAAAGACTGAAGATGCTGTATTTGGGAGTCTTGTGTAAAGGAAGTTTACTTGGAGGGGTAGTCAAACAGTGGATGATGAATCTGAGCTGACTTTTAAGTCTGACAGATGGAATAGGGCATATTTGGGCTGAAAACAGCAGGAATAAAATCAGCACGAGACTGCACTGAGGAAGGGAGGCAATAGGAATGTCATCTTAACAAGCTTGAGATTCAGGTGATCTCAAGTTGTTGATTTGGAGACAGGCATTTGGAAAGATTAACATTCAACTTGTAGCCTTGGGTTTCTGTCCCAAGGCTATGGGATATGACACAGGGAAACAGACCTTTTCAGATGATATTGTGGAAGTCAAATGGCAACCTACACAGTTAGTACCTAATTCCTGGGGCAACAGGGAGCCATGAAAGATATTTTTGAGCCAGGAAATGATGTCATCAGAGCTGTGATTTAGGAAGACAAAAACACAGGGCTTCGTTGCTAAACGTTGGTACCTACAGAATCTAAATCAAGCTTTTAATACAGAGGATCAGGGTTTGCATCTGAAATATGGCATCAGCTGCTCAAAGCCTCCACATTTTTAAGTTCCATGAGAAAGAGATTGGTGCAGACTCAAGTCCTCAGACCCTATGCCAACAGGGACTTTTTCACAGAGGCTGACCTAAGAATTCTGTGAGAACTTGCCTGCGACTTTGTGGTTTCAAATCCTCAGAATGAGATAAATTATTTCCCAGCTTCAACAAGACCTTTACAGGGTCTTGTTCCTCTCTCCTGTGGAAGAGCTCCCATAACTAAATTATCTTGGGCTTAGAAACTAAGCTGAGAAACTAGGCTGTAGCTCTAGCTGAACTCCCTTAAAACCGTTACCTGCTACGTGTGCTCCATGCTCATTGGTTAACCTCATACAGAAGGTGTTGATTCAAGCAAAATAGACATCCAAGCACAATTGAAACGTTACAGGCCAGATTCATCATAAAGCTCTTTTCAGACATGGAGACTAGAAAAAACAAAGTTGCTTATTATCAAGTGGTAATCAGAGATGATTATGATTAAAACTCTATAAATCACTGTCTTAGAATATTTGTTTTGTGTTTTACTCAGATTCATAAATGGCTGTTTCATACTCTTTAG
Source organism: Redunca redunca (assembly GCA_006410935.1). Lineage (NCBI taxonomy): Eukaryota > Metazoa > Chordata > Mammalia > Artiodactyla > Bovidae > Redunca > Redunca redunca. The sequence goes on from SJYQ01001000.1 coordinate 471,406, forward strand.
CTTATCTGCAATGTGTGTGCGTGCTAAGTCACTTCAGTCGTGTCCAACCCTTTGCAACCCTACAGACTATAACCCGCCAAGCTCCTCTGTCCATGGGGTTCTCCAGACAGGAATACTAGAGTGGGGTGTCATGCCCTCCTCCAGGGGATCTTCCCATCCCATGGATCAAACCTGCATCCCCTGCAGTTCCTGCATTGCAGGCAGATTCTTTGACCATTGAGCCATGAGGGAAGCAGCTTTTATGTAAAAATATAAACTTAAGACATGAACCTCTTTAAAAAATAGATGAACACAGTATCATTTTATATCATTTTATGTTTAAAATATGGCAGCAATTTTCTCAGAACCAGTTGTTTAATAGAAGGACTATTATCTAACAAACAAGAAGCATTTTTTACTCAGATATATTAATAGTAGTTCATATAATTTTATGAATTTTACAAACTTGGAAATAAGAAAAGTGAAAGTGAAAGTTGCTTAGCCGTGTCTGACTTTTTGCAACCCCATGGACTTTATATAGTCCATGAAATTCTCCAGGTCAGAATACCGGAATGGGTACCCTTTCCCTTCTCCAGGGGATCTTCCCAATCCAGGGATTGAACCTAGGTCTTTACCAACTTAGCTATCAGGGAAACCCATTAACCAATTAACTCTTTTTTTTTTTTTTTTCCAGATACAAAAACAAGCTCTGCTAGATAAGCTATGGAGAAAAGACTTGAATCTATGTCTTTCTGAATCCATGGCATTCTGCTGTCAAGACACCTAGGTTTGAATCCTAGGTTAACATCAGTTAATCATGGAAGATTTAATAAGACACTTCTATCAACCTTAATTTTCCTTATCGAGTAAAACAGAATTAAATTTACTATTTAAAATCCCTGTGCAGGACTTCCCTGGTGATCCAGTGGTTAAGGAATCCACCTGCCAATGCAGGGGACATGGTTTTGACTCCCTGTCTGGGAAGACTCCTCACGTTGCAGGGCAGCTAAGCCCATGTGCCACAGCTGCTGAGCCCATGCCCCGTAACCTGTGCTGCACAGCAAGAGAAGCCACCTTCATGAGAAGTCATGCACCGCAACTAGAGGGTAGCTCCTGCTCCGTGCAACTAGAGACAGCCCGCAAGCGGCAACAAAGACCCAGCACAGCTTAAATCGGCAAATGGATGAAATAAAACCCCTGTGTAGTGCTAAGATTCTATGACTTTGACTTTCACTACTCATCTACTTTCTAAAATTATAAATGTCACTTTGCTGTTGTTCAGCCACTCATCCGTGTCCAGCTCTTTGTGACCCCGTAGACTATAGCCCACCAGGCTCCTCCGTCCATGGATTTTCCAGGCAAGAATACTGGAGTGGGTTGCCGTTTCCTTCTCCAGGGAATCGTCCTAAAGTCAAGCTATTTAGATGCTCCTGATTCCTAATCTGCATGTATGATTGCTTGATCATTTCTGCTATAATACTTTAGATCATAGTGCAACTTATATTTTGCATAGTAGGAAGTAGAAATTCTGATGTTCTCATTTACTAGAAATAATTTGCCATTACATTCAAAATTGAGAGAAAAGTCCATTCAATTAGAAGCATTTCCCATTTTGAGTTTTCCAAGGTCATGTGAATCATTTAGAATTGGGTTTTTAATCGGCATATATATGGAGATTTTATTTCTTATTGTTTTTGATTTCTAATTTAATTGCATTGTAGACAGGGAGTACTTTACAGAAAATTTTGAAATTATTGAGAGCTCCTTGGTAGATTTACTAGAACTTGAATTCATTTGCTTCATTTTTGCTTAGGAAGACAGTATCAGTTGGATGCTGACCTATATTTCTAAATTAAATCAGGCTTACTAAGTGGTATTGTTCAAATCATTTATATCTTTACTAATTTCACCTATTAGTAATAGCATATTGTGTTGAAATCTCCCACCATGTTGGCAAATTTGTCCAAATCTTTCTTCAGTGTACAAATTTGAAACACACATTTTGATGAGCTGACTCTCTCCATCTCTATTGGCAACTTATTTTGTCTGTTATCCAAGGTCTCTTCGGTTAGTATTTGCTTAATATCTATATATTAATATATTTATTTCTTTGTATTCTTTTTTAATAGAAATAGTTTTTATCCTTTTTTTCTTTGTTTAATCTTTTTTGTTTTGACTGCACCGGGTGTTTTGTAAGAGCTTAGTTCCCTGACCAGGGTTTGAGCACAGGCCCTCTGCATTGAACGCATGGAGTCCTAACCACCTGACTGCCAGGGAACTCCCTGTTTTAAGTATGTTTCTTATACAAGGCATGTACACCAAGATACATAACTATTGCTGTTTTTCATATAGCCTACTAGAATTTTTTCAGGTAATATTTTACATATAACTGGATATAAATTCTAGTTTAGATTCAGTTCAGTTCAGTTCAGTCGCTCAGTCGTGTCTGACTCTTTGAGATCACATGAATCGCGGCACGCCAGGCCTCCCTGTCTATCACCAATTCCCGGAGTTCACCCAAACCCATGTCCATCGAGTTGGTGATGCCATCCAACCATCTCATCCTCTGTCGTCCCCGTCTCCTTCCACCCTCAATCTTTCCCAGCGTCAGGGTCTTTTCAAATGGGTCAGCTCTTTGCATCAGGTGGCCAAAGGATTGGAGTTTCAGCTTCAACATCAGCCCTTCCAATGAACACTCAGGACTGATCTCCTTTAGGATGGACTGGTTGGATCTCCTTGCAGTCCAGTGGAACTCTCAAGAGTCTTCTCCAACACTACATTTCAAAAGCATCAATTCTTTGGCATTCAGCTTTCTTTATAGTCCAACTCTCACATCCATACATGACCACCGGAAAAACCATAGCCTTGACTAGATGGACCTTTGTTGGCAAAGTAATGTGTCTTCTTTTTAATATGCTATCTAGGTTGGTCATAACTTTCCTTCCAAAGAGTAAGCGTCTTTTAATTTCATGGCTGCAGTCACCATCTGCAATGATTTTGGAGCCCAGAAAAATAGTCAGCCACTGTTTCCACTGTTTCCCCATCTGTTTGCCATGAGGTGATGGCACTGTATGCCATGATCTTAGTTTATGAATGTTGAGCTTTGACTTCTTAATTTTTAATTGCATTTTATATTTTTAATTTTCTTGTCTTATGCCATTTACCTCTGTACCTTAGAGAGCTTTCTGCTGCTGTACAGAGAGTGTCTCCTTGTTATTCCTTGTCTGTGTCATATCATTATGGAACCAGAGCCTACTGATCGACTCTTATGTTATTACTGATATATTTCTTATAAGGACTAACCTTGGATTTCATTTCATACATGTGAAAATATATCTATAGGATAGATTTACAGAATTGCAATTCCTGACTCAAAGTGTCTATGTACTTATAATTTTTGAAGGATATTGCCAAGTTACCCTCTAAAATATTGAACAAATTTAAACTCCTGAAGAAAATGTATGAGAATGTTTGTGGACTCAAAGAAAGAGTATTATCACATCTTTAGATATTAATCAGTCTGATTGAAAATGTTTTAAATCACCTTTCCTTTACTATCATTAGCATTAGGAATATTTTAATAAGTTTTAGGGATATCAGTAGTTCCTTTCATATTAACTATATGTTCATATTTTTGGCATTTTTCTATTGCAATGTTGGTCCTTTTTTACCCATCACAAATACTTTCTGTGTTTGCTTAGCCCTTGGCCTATGAGTTACAAATGATTTTTCTCAGTGTTTCATTTATTTTGACTTTATTTTCATATTCTTTTCCTTTTTACCATGTAGAAGTTTCATTTAATGTTGTTAAATATATCAAGCTTTTCTATTATAATTAAGAAATCGTTCTGAGTTTATAAATCAATCATCTCTAGTGTTTTTCCAGTACTTTCACGATTTTAGTTTTTATATATAAATCTTTTGACCTGTTTTTTTTCTAAGTTCCAACTATATCACATTATTTTTAGAAGGTTATAAATTTGTTTCATTTATTCACTGTCCAAAATTTCTACACTATTTTGAAATGCCATGTTTATCATACACTACTCTCATTTGTATTTAGGTCTGTTTGGGGACTTTATATTCTGTCATGGGTTTATCTCTGTTTCAAGTAGCAAGAACACGTTGTTTCATTATTGAGGCATTTTAATATGTATCAATATAAGTATTTCCATTTTCCAGGAGATGTCTCTCAGGAGGACCCAGGAAGTACCCCTGATGATCTGATTTGTCTCCCCCAAGCTTCTGCATGTGTTTTACTAGTTCATCTAGTAACGTTCAGGCAGCATGACATCATCAATGCACTGGGCCAGCTAGCTGTCCTGTGACTAGCAAGGTGAGCAAAAAAAATGAAAGTATATCCTACTATCTTCCAGCTCCCTTTATTTGCATCAAGAAATCTGCTGTTATATCCTTTGCTGGTTATCTTAATTTTACTTTGATTCCCTTTGAAGTCCTTAATCTTTAGTGTTTTACAACTATTAATATAATGCTTCTTGGCAGACTTTTTGGATTCATCCTGCTTAGGGTACATTGAAGTTTCTGAACCAGATTGATGCTATAAAAAAATTGGTGTGGAATAGCTCAGTCTTTCCAATTAATTTCTTTTGTATTCATTGTTTCAAGCTCTGGATTCAGCTCTTTTTTTTTTTTTTAAGAGAGAGGAAACTTTCAGAAATTTTTTTATTTTCTGAAACTCCAAAATGCAAGCAAAAGTTTGTTATATTCAGTAGCTAATTATATTTTAGTGGGAGAGGCCTTCAAGGTGCTTTCCATTGAAAATATTCAGCCCGGATTATCTACCATAAATTCTATGTCTGAAATAACCATATTGCTAAAATAATGGGGTGATATAAAATAATTTTAAAGATTATAAAAACACCTGGTATTTAAAAAATAGGAACTCTAGCTGTGTTAAAAAATTAGAATTTATAGGTATTAAAAGTGTTTTCTTTATTTAATCACTATCCTGGAATCTCATTCTGAGTCTTTCTGCTCTGCTTTTTAATGCTGGAAACATTCTGAAGGATTTACTTTTGTTCAATATTTATATATTCTAGATTTCTTGCTTTTTTCCTGAAGGCTATACATATATATATTCATAGTGAATTATTTAGCATCAATCATGGATAACCTTGATTTTGTTTCTTTTAATCTTTTTGACCAAGAAGTGATGTTCCTGTAGGTATGTAATGAAACATGGTTTTAAGAGTCTTTAAAGGAGCAGTGTATTAATACCTTTTGAAAATGTAAGTGAAATGGTTTGTTTTCCATCATCAACATTAATATAATGATATCTTTATTTCTGGAGTGGCCTATAATCACATATTAGAAATGTTAGAAAAACTCACTCTTCTATTCTCTTTGCCAATTTTCTCAAACATCAAAAAAGTAATATGACAGTAATAATCTCTTTCGTTTCTATAAAGGGGAGACTCATCTTTTGTAATTATTAATAAATGACACAATCTAGAATTCCTGCTACACATTCTATATCAAATCTAGATGTCTTATGTATCACCTTAAAATTTTTTTTATCGGAGTATATAGTTGATTTGCAATGTTGTGTTAATTTCAGCTGTACAACAAATTGAATCAGTTATGCATGAGTGCATGCCAAGTTGCTTCAATCATGTCTGACTCTTTGCAACCCTGTGGACTGTAGCCCTCCAGGCTCCTCTGTCCATGGGATTTTCTAAGCAGGAATTCTGGAGTGGGTTGCCATGCCCTCCTCCAGGGGATCTTCCCAACCCAGGGATCGAACCTGAGTCTCCTGCAGCTCCTGCAGTGCTGGCAGTTTCCTTACCACTGAGCTACTGGAGAAGACCAAATCAATTATACCCATATCTCCTTTTTGAGATTCTTTTCCCATATAGGCCATTACATAGTACTGAGTAGAGTTCACTGCAGCCCACATCTGCCACACATCTCCTTTACTTCTCTGTCTTGGATTCTACTCCAGAGTTTTCAGTAGTTCCTTATAAACTTTCATGTAGTAAATATTGTGGTTATTATTATTTCCGTCTTATAGTTGAGGAAACTGAAGCTTAGGAAAATGAAATTACTTGGCCGAAGCCACTCAGCTTATAAATAACAGAGCCAGAATTTGAAACAGGTTTGCTTGATTTCAATGACTCATTTCTTAACCACTAGGCTACACAAAAATGTTGAGAATCCTCACCTGACCTTGGTGCATGACACTGGAACACTGTTCTCAGAAGTGTCCCCACATGTCTCCCTGTTGGGCTTTTCTGCCCAGCTCCTGGAATCCTGAGGCAAGGTCCCTCTGACTCGAATGAAGTATTACTTTTAGTCTATGTTCCCCTGGAGAAGGAAATGGCAACCCAGAACTCCAGTATTCTTGCCTGGGAAATTCTGTGGACAGAGGAGACTAGCGGGAGACCTAGGTTCAGTCCCTGGGTTAGGACGATCCCCTGGAGAAGGGAAAGGCTACCCACTCCAGTATTCTGGCCTGGAGAATTCCATGGACTGTATAGTCCATGGAGTTGTGAAGAGTTGGACAGAACTGTGTGACTTTCACTTTCACACTCTTGACACTGTGTATAAAATAGATAACTAATGAGAACCTATTGTATAGCTCAGGGAGAAGGAAATGGCAACCCACTCCAGTATTCTGGCCTGAAGAAGTCCATGGACAGAGGAGCCTGGTGGGCTACAGTCCATGGGGCTGCAAACAGCAGGACACGACTGAGTGACCTTCACTTCACTTCGATTCATCCTATAAACAACAGGCAAACTAACAGTCAGAGAGGTGCACACACAACTGCGCACCACACACGCGAATAATCACCAGGATCAAACCATCCTTGAGAAGAGAAAACACTGGCTCTTTAGGGGAGCATCGTTGTTTAGTCACTAAGTTGTGTCCGACTCTTTTGTGACCCTATTTTCTTGAGTAAATGGTCAATAAATAAAATCAGTATCTTTTACATAAAAATCAGATTCCAAGTACTTCTTAAAAGTCAGGAGACTTAACAGCACTGGGGTGGACTGAGAAACAACCATCCGTGACGGAAGGTGTGGGTTTCCTGTGCCCCTACCCTTCCCTGTGAAGTCCCAGTCACTGAGACCAAAGCACACTGCCTGCAGCTGCCCCACATCAACATTACAGCAGAGTTGAAAGGCAATTGAAATAATTCATATGGTGTTTTCTCTATCAAAAGTGAGAAAATAAAAGTGTGTTTCAAGAAAAAAATATGTGAACATATTTTGTTGCTAAAGTGAAGACTAGAGCTATGAGTTTTATATAAAGAATGTTTGTGATAAAAGAAAAAACTGATATATCATGAAAAATAATCTATGATAAAAACTGTAAAAACATGTGGGGAAGATGCATGACTTTAAAAATGAAAAAAGAGCAATATTTAAAATATTTTGCATTTCGAGATGATCTTGCCTGGAAATGCAACTATGATTTGAGAGAGCTAGTCTGTATTTCAGTTTGAGACTCTTGGTCTCGAATGCTGGATTTTGTTAGCCTGCTTAGGAAATTTATTACTAATTACTTAATTTTATTACAGTAGTTATGTCTATTATATGAAAGAAAAACTCTTGTAAGAGATATAATTTGTGATACAAAGATATATAGGATACCATCCCTGATTTCAGGGAAGTGTCTAAATGTTGTCATCCATTATTTCACCATTTATTGAGTTCTCAGGAAGATCAAGCCCTGTACTGGACTGGTGATTACAAAATGAATAATAGTCTCATCCTATAAGAATTTATAGTCAAGTTGGAGACATATAAAACTGAGCAAGTGGGTACAGTGCAGAATGATCAGTGGGGTGAGAGGGTGGGCACAGGGCACAGTGAGAACTTAATGAGGCAGATGGTGAGGAGGGGGCAGGGCGCATGAGGAAGGTAGTGGAAAACAGAACCAGGTATTCTACAGGGAACTGCTTCTTCAGGGAGTCTCATGTGTCTCTTTTCCTTTTAGAGTATCTTTTGCTCTAGACTATCTTTTCCAGGATATCTGTGTAGAAAATAGCCTTGGAAGACAGATATCTCCCCCTAGAGTAAAGGGCAGACATACTTACAGTCTTGTATAATAAAGATAAGGTCTCCCTCCAAAGTCTTCCCGTTATAAAACTTTGGGGATTTAAGCTCAGGGTTCTTCTGCTGCAATGCATCCATCAAGTATGCAGATGTCAAATGCGCACAGCCACATTGTCCCCTGTCCCTTAGGATCTGAGAACAAGGGCAACTGGTGCAAATATGCCAGTCTTCCTGCTGCTTGCTGTGCCACGAACAATAACATCCTTCTATGCTTCTGCCCGCATTCATGAAACTAGCAAACTAACTTGTCAGCTTATACATAGACTAAAATCTCAGACTCTTAACAGTATAGTTTTCTGGAAAGATTTTTGTCTTGTACCTTATTCCTCTGAAAGCTCACATTCTGGTGACATCTAGTTTGGAAGAGAGATGTGTTTAAAAAAATAGAATAGGGGAAAGATGCTTTGAGAAAATAGAGTTAAACACTCTCCTTATCACTGTTCACATTTCTGTGAAGTGGAAATACAGATAAAGTATACATCAACTGTAATCTCAATGGAGATAGAAGTAGGGGAAGAGGGTTTCTAAAATAGCAACATGTAGCCAAAAAATAAGTGTGGAACATTGGAAATGTGATTATTACTGCTCACCATCTAGGGAGGGCCTGGGTCATTAAATATAAACTTCAAACTCCTATCACTATCTATGTATCTATATATGTATCTATCTGTACATCTATCATCTATGTATCTATGCATGCATGTGTGTATGCATGCATGTGTGTATGCATGCATGTATTGTCATTAAGTCACTAAGTCACGTCTGACTCTTTGTGACCCTATGGACAAAGCACTGCAGGCTTCCCTGTCCTTCAGTATCTCTGACAGATTGCTCAAATTTATGTTCATTGAGTCAGTGATGCTATCTAACATCTCATCCTCTGCTGCCCCTTTCTCCTTTGCCTTCAATAGTTTCCAATGATGCTCTTCACATCAAATGGCCAAAGTATTGGAGCTTCAGCTTCATTATCAGTCCTTCCAATGAATATTTAAGAATGATTTCCTTTAAGATTGACTGGTTTTATCTCCTTGTAGTGCAAGGGACTCACAAGAGTCTTCTGCAGCTCTGTCTGTCTCTCTATCTAGTTATACCAACTGGTGGAGGCACATTGGCTGTCTGGTTCCCACAGTCTTTTCTTACCCTCTTTAAATCTGTGTTCATCCTTCATCCAGACTGAGCATCAGCTCTTGTTCTGCTGTTTCCTCTAAATTGTTCTGTACAGTTCAGTCACTCATTCGTGTCCAACTCTTTGCGACTCCATGAATCACAGCACGCAGGCCTCCCTGTCCATCACCAACTCCTGGAGTTCACTCAAACTCATGTCCATCGAGTCGGTGATGCCATTCAGCCATCTCACCCTCTGCCATCCCTTTCTTTTCCAGCCGCCAATCCCTCCCAGCATCAGAGTCTTTTCCAATGAGTCAACGCTTCACTTGAGGTGGCCAAAGTATTGGACTTTCAGCTTCAGCATCAGTCCTTCCAATGAATACCCAGGACTGATCTCCTTTAGGATGGACTGGTTGGATCTCCTTGCAGTCCAGTGGAACTCTCAAGAGTCTTCTCCTAAACCATAGTTCAAAAGCATCAATTCTTTGGTGCTCAGCCAGTCCAACTCTCACATCCATACATGACCACAGGAAAAACCATAGCCTCCACTAGACGGACCTTAGTCAGCAAAGTAATGTCTCTGCTTTTCAACATGCTATCTAGGTTGGTCATAACTTTTCTTCCAAGGAGTAAGCATCTCTTAATTTCATGGCTACAGTCACCATCTGCAGTGATTTTGGAGCCCCCCAAAATAAAGTCTGACACTGTTTCCACTGTTTCCCCATCTATTTCCCATGAAATGATGGGACCAGATGCCGTGATCTTCGTTTTCTGAATGTTGAGCTTTAAGCCAACGTTTTCTCTCCTTTTTCACTTTCATCAAGAGGCTTTTTAGTTCCTTTTCACTTTCTGCCATAAGGATGTTGTCGTCTGCATATCTGAGGTTATTGATATTTCTCCTGGCAATCTTGATTCCAGCTTGTGCTTCTTCCAGCCCAGCGTTTCTCATGATGTACTCTGCATAGAAGTTAAATAAGCAGGGTGACAATATACAGCCTTGCTGCTGCTGCTGCTAGGTTTCAGTCGTGTCCGACTCTGGGTGACCACATAGATGGCAGCCCACAAGGCTTCCCTGTCCCTGGGATTCTCCAGGCAAGAACACTGGAGTGGGTTGCCATTTCTTTCTCCAATGCATGAAAGTGATAAGTGAAAGTGAAGTCACTCAGTCATATCTGACTTGTCGAGACCCCAGGAACTGTAGCCTGCCAGGCTCCTCCATCCATGGGATTTTCCAGGCAAGAGTACTGCAGTGGGATGCCATTGCCTTCTATTTGGAACCAGTCTGTTGTTCCATGTCCAGTTCTAACTGTTGCTTCCTGACCTGCGTACAGATTTCTCAAGAGGCAGGTCAGGTGGTCTGATATTCCCATCTCTCTCAGAATTTTCCACAGTTTATTGTGATCCACACAGTCAAAGGCTTTGGCATAGTCAATAAAGCAGAAATAGATGTTTTTCTGGAACTCTCTTGCTTTTTCCATGATCCAACGGATGTTGGCAATTTGATCTCTGGTTCCTCTGCCTTTTCTAAAACTAGCTTGAACATCTGGAAGTTCACGGTTCACATATTGCTGAAGCCTGGCTTGGAGAATTTTGAGCATTACTTGACTAGCATGTGAGATGAGTGCAATTGTGCGGTAGTATGAGCAATCTTGGGCATTGCCTTTCTTTGGGATTGGAATGAAAACTGACCTTTTCCAGTCCTGTGGCCACTGCTGAGTTTTCTAAATTTGGAGGCATATTGAGTACAGCACTTTCACAGCATCATCTTTCAGGGTAAGAGCTCAACTGGAATTCCATCACCTCCACTAGCTTTGTTCATAGTGATGCTTTCTAAGGCCCACTTGACTTCACATTCCAGGATGTCTGGCTCTAGGTGAGTGATCATACCATCGCGATTATCTTGGTTGTGAAGCCCTTTTTTGTACAGTTCTTCTGTGTATTCTTGCCACCTCTTCTTATTTTCTGCTTCTGTTAGGTCCCTACCATTTCTGTCCTTTATCGAGCCCATCTTTGCATGAAATGTTCCCTAGGTGTCTCTAATTTTCTTGAAGAGATCTCTAGTCTTTCCCATTCTGTTGTTTGCCTCTATTTCTTTTCATTGATCGCTGAAAAAGGCTTTCTTATCTCTCCTTGCTAGTCTTTGGAACTCTGCATTCAAATGCTTATATCTTTCCTTTTCTCCTTGGCTTTTCGCCTCTCTTCTTTTCACAGCTATTTGTAAGGCCTCCCCAGACAGCCATTTTGCTTTTTTGCATTTCCTTTCCATGGGGATGGCCTTGATCCCTGTCTTCTGTACAATGTCATGAACCTCCGTCCAAAGTTCATCAGGCACTCTATCAGATGTAGTCCCTTAAATCTATTTCTCACTTCCACTGTATAATCATAAGGGATTTGATTTAGGTCATACCTGAATGGTCTAGTGGTTTTCCCTACTCTCTTCAATTTAAGTCTGAATTTGGCCATATGGAGTTCATGATCTGAGCAACAGTCAGCTCCCGGTCTTGTGTTTGCTGACTGTATAGAGCTTCTCCATCTTTGGCTGCAAAGAATAGAATCAATCTGATGTTGGTGTTGACCATCTGGTGATGTCCTTGTGTAAAGTCTTCTTTTGTGTTGTTGGAAGAGAGTGTTTGTTATGACCAGTGCATTCTCTTGGCAAAAGACTATTAGCCTTTGCTCTGTTTCATTCCGTATTCCAAGGTCAAATTTGCCAGTTACTCCAGGTGTTTCTTGACTTCCTACTTTTGCATTCCAGTCTTCTATAATGAAAAGGACATCTTTTGGGGGTGTTAGTTTTAAAATGTCTTGTAGGTCTTCATAGAACCGTTCAACTTCAGCTTCTTCAGCGTTATTGGTTGGGGCATAGGCTTGGATTACTGGAAACGAACAGAGATCATTCTGTTGTTTTTGAGATTGCATCCAAATACTGCATTTCAGATTCTTTTGTTGACCATGATGGCTACTCCATTTCTTCTAAGGGATTTCTGTGGTAGTAGATATAATGGGGGATATAATGGTCATCTGAGTTAAATTCACCCATTCCAGTCCATTTTAGTTTGTTGATTCCTAGAATATCAACATTCACTTTTGCCGTCTCCTGTTTGACCACTTCTAATTTGCCTTGATTCATGGACCTAACATTCCAGGTTCCTATGCAATATTGCTCTTTACAGCATTGGACCTTGCTTCTATCACGAGTCACATCCACAACTGGATATTGTTTTTGCTTTGGTTCCATCCCTTCATTCTTTCTGGAGTTATTTCTCCACTGATCTCCAGTAGCATATTGGGCACCTACTGACCTGGGGAATTCCTCTTTCAGTATCATTTTGCCTGTTCATACTGTTCATGGGGTTCTCAAGGCAAAAATACTAATGTGGTTTGCCATTCCCTTCTCCAGTGGACCACAATCTGTTAGACCTCTCCCCCATGACCTTCCCATCTTGGGTGGCCCCACAGGGCATGGATTATTTTCATCAAGTTAGATAAGGCTGTGGTCCATGTGATCCGATTGGCTAGTTTTCTGTGATTATGGTTCCAGTGTGTCTGTCCTCTGATGCCCTCCCGCAATACCAAGCATCCTACTTGGGTTTCTCTTACCTTGGACATGGGGTATCTCTTCATGGCTGCTCCAGCAAAGTGCAGCTGCTGTTCCTTACCTTGGACGAGGGGTATCTCCTCACGGCCACCGCCCCTGACATCGGACATGGGGTAGCTCATCTTGTTTTTGTACAAAGTCATTTATCTCTCATGCTAATTTTAGGCCAGGGCATGCTCTTTGTCATGTGGTTGTGTCCAGGGGTTTCCCAGTCTATGAGTCTCTTTAGGACTGGACATGTTAGTGTCCTGAAATATGTAAACCAAAGATGACCACATCCATTGAGAAGTTACATTCTGAAGCTGGTTTAGAGTTTATATAACTCTGCTCTTTCTGCCTTAAAGCCCTAAGCACTTCAATGTGTCTATTTCTGTCTCAAACTTTTCCTGTTCATAAAAAAGTAGTTATTTTTCTTGGACCTACATTTGTTCTGTTTGTCACCCAGAAACAGCACTATCCCGGGAGTGTGATGCTGGATTCACAGTCAGACAAGCACACACTTCTCCCTTTCCCTAGAGGTTAATCTCAGTAAGTGAATGACCCGGCAGTAGGATATTAGTGTAGTTAGACTCACCATACACATCACACAAATGTTTTAAAACATGCACATTAAAATAAGTCAGGAGGAGGCTGTGATCAGGTTCATTAGGAGAAAGTCACTTCCTTCAAATCAAGAGAGAAGGTCAGATCTCACCGTGGGGATCAGCGTGGATGAGCACCACAGAAAAGGTGAGGGTGACAACTGAAACCTGGGGGTGTTTTCCACAGCCTTTGTGTGTCTGCTCAGATATGCATCATTCAGCTAACTGTCCATAAAACAGGCTGTGTTTCTTCCTATGTGTGCCTTCTGGGGTGTGTGTGGATGTGGAAGTGGAGGTGGGGGAGTGGGTTTGTTATAGAAAGGAGACCAAAAGGGTGAGGGGGTGAAATTTACTGAACATGGTAAAAGCGGACAAAGTGCAAAGTGAAGGGTTTGTGTTTAACTGAAGCTAACAGCGGAAGAGAGAGAGGCAGTTTATCCTCAGACACCGCGTTGACTTTGGAAGCCCAGTCCAGGCAGGGTGATGTTGGATGCCAGCCCTTCCATGAGAACCCCCTTTAAATCTCTTTCTCTCTCTATTCATTCAGGACCAGGTATTGTGCTACTGTGGCAAGGCTTTAAAACTCCCCTTCGCTACAGGTCTTTTTCTATTTATCTTGTCTCTCTGGTTGCTGAATGAATACCAAGCTCACAGGCTCAGATTATCTTTGCCTAAAGGAAGGCAGCACCTGTGTGCTCTGTGAGCTGACAGTTGATCAGCCCAGCTGACATGCAGTCTTTTAGGATTTGTGCTGTTTTTCTCCAGCTCTGTGCTAATCCTCCTGTTATCGTCTCCGTCAGGTTTGTTGACTACAATCAGTTTGTCACCTGAGGTAGGCATATGTGAAGACGAGTAACTAAGCCGGCATCTCACAATGAGATGTTTGCAAAGGGCTAAATCTTATCAAGTTTTAAGCCATGCACCACCTTTTATCCAATAAAGACAAAAGCCATCTATCATTGTCCATCTACGTATTTGCCAATTCGGATGCATGATCAATTGATATAACTCCCTTAGCTTCATGAGCAAGAAAATGCAAGTAAAGGATTCATGCTGATTTGTTCACTGGTCAGTGATGCAGCCAGGATTGGATTCAGGTACTCAATGAAATGTTTACAGGCAGAGAGGTTAAGCAGTAAGATAGATTTTCTCCTCAAAGTTCACCCACAGGTACATGTCTACACACATACACACACACACACACACACACACACACTTTGATTCCACTAATCTTTAATTTCTGGCAGGAGTAAACTGGATGAGGAAGATTTGGGGCAGTAATATAACAAATTTACATTTAATTACTTCTATTGAGAGCTGTTTTGGATGAAACACTTTGATAGATAAATGAAGGTAAAGAACAGGATTCTGAAGTCTGCTCAGCCTTCAAATGATGATTTACAAATGTTGCACTTTATATGAACAAAGGACTTTATGCTGTTTGGAAATGGAAAAGAGAGAAAAGGGAGAAAAAGAGGGAAATTTTAGGCAATGACCCATAGATGGCCATGCCCTGATGAAAGGGACTTTTTCCTCTGACTTTTCACTGTTTCATAATTTTAGCCAAACTCAAAATTTTCTGTATGGGAATAATTTGGTTGAACCAATGAGAGACTAATTTTTTTTGGGTCCAAACTGATCCATAGTGAAGGTTGCTTCTCTTACAGAGCTTATATTCAAAAGAGGATAGAGACATACAAATTAATACATATGTAAAAATATAACTTAATAGAGTGATATATATTATAAAGAAAATGAACCAGGATAATAAGAAACAGTTGACTGGGGTTGCCTGGTTACAAATGATTAAGAAAGGGCTTATAAATGAGATGACATTTATGCTGAGA
>SJYQ01001000.1:486620-602386 GCA_006410935.1 Redunca redunca
TGAGAGTGTGAATCAAAAGGATGCCTCTCTTTCATCTGAGTTAATTAATATTCGTGTTCTACAAGGAGTTAATATCTAAGAGGAGGAATCAACAAATGTACAAGGCATTTAATACACATTCATTCAGAAATAACTTGATTTATATCAGCTGGAATTAATCTTTATAGGAGACAAGAGAATGACTGGCTGGCCCCACATTAAAGAAGTCTTCCTGGAAAAGGAAGAGTATACCAGTTAAGCCTCTTGATTGCAAACTTAAAAGTCTAACTCCATCTGATTTAATAGAAATGGGTAATTATTAAATGAGCAATAAGTGTATTATGGAAGTGATGGAAAAATGAAGAATGGTCTTGGAAAATAGGCAGGAAACAAGATGGCACCTAAAGTTGTATAGCAGCAAAAATCTGACTAAGATACCACCATGTCATCATTTCTCTATGCCCTAGTTGCTGCTGTGGACATTCCCGGCAGATGTGTACATGGACTGCAGCACATTAAGCAAATTTTAATTGTCCTGTGCTCTTGAATTACTCCCACAGTTTCAAAATCCTGGGCAAGTATATTCAATCTTTTGAGCGAATGTACTGTTCCCTTTCCAGGCTCAGGAAGCAGAGAAGGAGTAGATCTGGCTGGTTCCTTTGGCTTTCATAGTGAGAGATAAAGCTTTGCATTTCATTAAGACTCACCCAACAGGAATTTTCCTGGAAAAGAAGTGAGGTTAGAGTCTTATCAGGAAAAATGACAACCATCCAACACAGTTCACCATTTTTTGCTGCCCAACATCCATGTACACATTTCTCTTTATACTAATATTCCAAAATAAAAAGCTCTTGCCTAATGTAACTAATACTTGTTTTGTCAAAAATTGCACTCACTCTACTCCAAGACCAGAATCCCTTTCATCTCTTCCATTTAAATTCTTCCATTTCCAAATCTGTGACAATCCCACTTCAACAATGTCTAATGCAGAGCCTAGACACAGTTGCGAGTAGATCATTTTTAAAAAATATTTACTTATATATTAAGGACTTTGCTGGTGGCTCAGATGCTAAAGAATCTGCCTGCAGTGTGGGAGACCCAGGTTCGATCCCTTGGTTGGGAAGATCCCCTGGAGAAGGGAATGGCAACCCACTCCAGTATTCTTGCCTGGGGAATTCCATGGACAGAGGAGCCTGGCGGGCTACAGTCCATGGGATGGCAAAGAGTCAGACACAACTGAGAGACTAACACAATGTTGTATCCACTTTGAGAAGCTATCCTTCCTTGAATATTTAAAATCCCAATGTCTCTAACTTGTAAGATTGGGAAGCAAAGAGTTTTGAGTAGATCATTTTTTTTAAATAATTGTGTTTTTAGTTGGCTGCACTGGGTCTTAGATGCAGCACTGAGGATCTTTGAGTTTCATTGCAGCATGCAGGATCTTTAGTTGCAACATGCGAACTCTCATTTTGGCCTACTTCCCTGACCAGGGACTGAACCCTGTCCCCGTGTATTGGGAGCATGGAGTCTTAAGCTACTGGACCACTAGAAGTCCTGTGAGTAGATAATTTTTTCTGAATGCATGTAGTCTGACATGAGAGTAGCCACCCCACATATTGTTTACTGGTTCAGCACGTGTAGCAGGTGACCATGTGCTCAGTCGTGTCTGACTCTTTACATCTCCATTGACTGTAGCCTGCCAGGCTCCTCTGTCCATGGGATTCTCCAGGCAAGAATACTGGAGTGGTTTGCCATCTCCTTCTCCAGGGGATCTTCCCAACCCAGGGGTTGAACCTGCATCTCTTTTGTCTCCTGCATTGTCAGGTGGGTTTTTGTTTGTTTGTTTACCAGTGAAGCCACCTGGGAAGCTCAGAGCACGTATTATATCCTATCGTTTTACCTCACAACCTCTCCTGGCATTGCCTCCAAGCTGGAAGATGCCATAACTAAGTTGTCAGTCATTCTTTCTCTCCTTTTTCTAAGGCCAGTTGCTTCAAGGCACAGAATAAAACCAGTGGCTCTCTTTGACATCAGGATGGGAAGTAGGACATTTCTTCCCACCAAGACTTGTATCAAGAAGGATTTCCTTCAAATAGGAACATGGTTTGAACTCACACAATTAAAGTGTTAACATTGTTATGTCAACTTTAAACTGGATAACAAGGAATTATGTAGGATGGCATATCTGGTTTGTCACAAATTGAAGTCAAATATTTGTACTTTAAAATAAACCTTATAAGTATTGTCAATAATCAGACTTATCCATTAATATACAAAAATATTTTATATCTCAGTTAATTTTTCTCATATGTTTTTAATGCAGTCTTGGGCATTAAACCTCTGATGAGTATAATTTGAATTGATTTACATGTCCTAAGGCAAAATAAAAGAATTTCCTTTAAAACATTAGATAAGTCTGAGTTTTGTAATTGAGATGGATCTTCTTGCTATTCAGGCTAACAAATGAATTTTCTGTACATGTTATGTTCCATGGGATATGAGTGACCATCTAGATATTATCCAGCATATGATGATCAAGGTCATTCAAAACTATGTTGTCAACTGAATTTTTAAAAAAGTGCATAGGAAAGCAAATGTCAACTTACATCTGGTGTCCTAATAGAATCATGTGAACTATTTGAAAAATTGTGAAAACTTCATTTTGAAAATTTTCAAAATTAGCTACAGTTGGGAAAATAATCTCCAACATAGTCAGAATTTAATTGGTTTTGCTTGATGATGGCTTAAATATGAGCAAAATGCATCCTTAAGGTTTTTTTCATATGAGAATTTTAAATACTTATACACACATGCCATCATAAAAGTAAATCATGGAAATCCTCCCAGAGTACCTGATACTTAAGCTTTGTTATGAAGGTAAGATTTCTCCATATGGAGAACACTGTATTTATCAGTTGAAACACTGTGTATGGAGGTAAGAAAAATCACCATGTATTATAAAACTATAGGAGACTTAGTATGACTGGAACAATGGTATACATATGAGAATGGGGTTAGAAATAAATGGGAATCAAGTCACAAAAGGTATTATATGTTATCCCAACAAGTATGGATTGTATTCTGCACTTCAACACTGTAACCTCACAGACTTTATTTCCAAGCTGGCACCATATCTAAATCTTCAATCATCATTCTTTGAATTCTACTAGAGCTAACTGCAGAGAAGACAATGGCAAGGTACCGCAGTACTCTTGCCTAGAAAATCCCATGGACGGAGGAGCCTGGTAGGCTGCAGTCCAAGGTGTTGCTACTAGTTGGACACGACTGAGCGACTTCACTTTCACTTTTCACTTTTCGCTTTCATGCATTGGAGAAGGAAATGGCAACCCACTCCAGTGTTCTTGCCTGGAGAATCCCAGGGACGGCGGAGCCTGGTGGGCTGCCATCTATGGGGCCGAACAGAGTCGGACACTACTGAAGCTACTTAGCAGCAGCAGCAGCAGCAGCAGAGCTAACTGCTTCTGGGTCCAAGATAAAAATCTAATACCTAGATTTAGCAAAAAGAAGTAGGCATTTCACAGAAAAGTAGGCTATTTGGAAATTATACATTGCAGACTGTGAAATAATTTTATGTAGATATCTGCCCCTGATTCCTGGCATGGGGTTCCTGAGACCATACAATTTCTTGTGATAAGAGTACTAGGAACATCTTTTGTTCTAACATATTTTCCCTGATTCTAGTTCCTGACGTGCTTCTTAAGATTCTAGGAGCTCCCTAGGTGATAGGAATGTCTTATATTCTAATGAGGCAACACTCAGCAGGCCCCTAGATGGAAGCTGTTTACCAGAAGGACCAAGCCATGATTAGATGCTTGAAACTTTTCAGTTTCATCAAAAAATTGAGTTAATAAATAATCAATCATGCTTATGTGATGAAGCCTTTAAACAATCCCCCAAATTGGAGGTTTGGAGAGCTTCAGAGTTTGTGAACACATCTTCATGTGAGAAGGATGATGCCCCTTGATTCCAGGGAATATAGGCTCCTGCACTCAAGATGTGTACAGACCTCACCTTCATGTATATCCTGGTGAAAGAAATAGACCTGGAGTCTAATATTTCATCACTGAGCCCTGGCCATTGCCAGCATTCCCAACTTCCCAAGTCAGCTCCTGAAAAGCCACCATTTCACCAGAAATGACCTCCTATTTCTTCACCCATAAAGTCTGAAATTCTACATGTATTAATACACTCCTTTACAGAAAACATTTTCTTCCTGTGATTCTTTCAGGGTCTGCAGTGTGACTGGAAGATTAACTGCTTTCCCTGAGAACAAAGTTCAGTTCAGTTGCTCAGTTGTGTCCCACTTTTTGCAACCCCATGGACTGCAGCATGCCAGGCTTCCCTGTCCATCACCAGTTCTGGAGTTTGCTCAAAGTGATGTCCATCGAGTTGGTGTGTGTGAAGTCGCTCAGTCGTGTCCGACTCTTTGTGACCCCATGGACTGTAGCCTACCACGTTCTTCCATCCTTGGGATTTTCCAAGCAAGAATACTGGAGCGGGTTGCCATTTCCTTCACCAGGTGATCTTCCTGACCCAGGGATTGAACCCGGGTCTCCCACATTGTAGGCAGATGCTTTACTGTCTGAGCCACCAGGGAAGCTCATCGAGTCGGTGATGAAATCCAACTATCTCACCTTCTGTCGTCTCCTTCTTCTGCCTTCAAGCTTTCCCAGCATCCGGGTCTTTTCCAGTGAGTCAGTTCTTCGTGTCAGGTGGCCAAAGCATTGGAGTTTCAACTTCAGCATCAGTCCTTCCAATAAATATTCAGGACTGATTTCTTTTAGGATGGACTGGTTGAATCTCCTTCCACTCCAAGGAACTCTCACGAGTCTTCTCCAACAGCACAGTTCAAAAGCATCAATTCTTCCACACTCAGATTTCTTTATAGTCCAACTCTCACATCCAACTCTCACATCCAGTATGACTACTGGAAAAACCATAGCTCTGACTAGATGGACCTTTGCTGGCAAAGTAATGCCTCTGATTTTTAATATGCTGTCTAGGTTGGTCATAGCTTTTCTTCAAAGGAGCAAGAGTCTTCTAATTTCACGGTTGCAGTGATTTTGGAGCCCCCCAAAATAAAGTCTATCACTGTTTCCATTGTTTCTCCATCTATTTCCCTTGAAGTGATGGGACCAGATGCCATGATCTTAGTTTTCTGAGTGTTGAACTTTAAGCCAACATTTCACTCTCCTCTTCACTTTCAACAAGAAGCTCTTTAATTCTTTTTCAATTTCTGCCATAGGGTGGTGTCATCTGCATATGTGAGTTTATTGCTATTTCTCCCAGCAATCTTGATTCTAGCCTGTGCTTCATCCAGCCTGGCATTCCTCATGATGTACTCTGCATATAAGTTAAAAAAGCAAGGTGACAATATACAGCCTTGAAGTACTCCTTTCCTGATTAGGAACCAGTCTGTTAATGTCCAGTTCTAACTATTGCTTCTTGACCTGCACACAGATTTCTCAGTAGGCAGGTAAGGTGCTCTGGTATTTCCATCTCTTGAAGAATTTTCCACAGTTTATTGTGATCCTCATAGTCAAAGGCTTTGGTATAGTCAATGAAGCAGAAGTAGATGTCTTCCTGGAACTCCCTTGCTTTTTTGATAATCCAACGGATGTTAGCAATTTGATCTCTGGTTCCTCTGCCTTTTCTAAATCCAGCTTGAATATCTAGAAGTTCACGGTTCACTGGCTTGGAGAATTTTGAGCATTACTTTCTAGCACGTGAGATGAGTGCAACTGTGGAGTAGATTGCACATTCACTGGCATTGCCTTTCTTTGGGATTGGCATGAAAACTGACTTTCCAGTCCGGTGGCCACTGCTGAGTTTTCCAAATTTGCTGGCTTATTGAGTGCAGCACTTTCACAGCATCATCTTTTAGGATTTCAAATAGCTTAACTGGAATTCCATCACCTCCACTGGCTTTTATGGTGGAGATGCTTCCTAAGGCCCACTTGACTTTGCACTCTAGGATGTCTGGCTCTAGGTGGGTGATCACACCATCGTGGTTATCTGGGTCATGAACATCTTTTTTGTATAGTTCTTCTGTGTATTCTTGCCACATCTTCTTAATATCTTCTGCTTCTGTTAGGTCCAGACCATTTCTGTCCTTTATTGTGCCCATATATATATGAAATGTTCCCTTGGTATCTCTAATTTTCTTGAAGAGATCTCTAGTCTTTCCCATTCTGTTGCTTTCCTCTATTTCTTTGCACAGTTCACTGAGGAAGGGTGTCTTATCTCTCTTTGCTATTCTTTGGAACTCTGCATTCAGATGGGTATATCTTTCCTTTTCTCCCTTGCCTTTCACTTCTCTTCTTTTCTCAGCTATTTGTAAGGCCTCTTCAGACAACCATTTTGCCTTTTTGCATTTCTTTTTCTTGGAGATATTCTTGATCACTGCCTCCTGTACAATGTCATGAACCTCCATCCATAGTTCTTCAGGCACTCTATCAGATCTAATCCCTTGAATCTATTTGTCACTTCCACTGTATAATCATAAGGGATTTGACTTAGGTCATACCTGAATGGTCCAGTGGTTTTCCCTACTTTCTTCAGTTTAAGTCTGAATTTGGCCATAAGGAGTTCATGATCTGAGCCACAGTCAGCTCCCAGTCTTGTTTTTGCTGACTGAAAAGGGCTTCTTCAGCTTTGGCTGCAAAGAATATAATCAATTTGATTTTGGTATTGACCATCCGGTGATGTCCATGTGCAGAGTCTTCTCATGTTGTTGGAGGAGGTTGTTGTCCGAGATCCTGGGGTGGCTTGGGCAGGGCACACAGACACTCATATGTGTGTCCCTAAGTGACCCTAAGCATCTTTTCTCCTAACCTGAGAAGAGGTTCCAGTAGTTGCATCACATGGCCTTAGTTTCCGCTGTCACGTGAAATCTTCCAGGAACATCATTCAAACCTGTGTCCCCTGCATTGGCAGATGGACTCTTAACCACTGAACTGCCAGAGAAGTCCCTAAACTTCTCATTGACCACAAGGCTCCTCCCACATGTTAACTCTGCGTGGAGGCTGGTGTCCATCCACAACTCCGCACTGCTGGTCATTCATTCCCTCAAAAATGGCAGAATAAAAGGACGTTTGCTCATCTTCTCCTGTAAGAACTCCAAAATTACAACTCGCTGCTGAACAACCATGGACAAGAGAATGTTGGATTCTGGAACAAAAGGAATTGGGGAAATGTGTGTGCTCAAGTCAGGGGGAATACAGATAGATCTTTAAGGGAAAAAAGTCATGGAAAGGAAACATTTTTGAGAAATCTGGGAAAAGGTTGCTTAATTTCACAAGGTTGCTTATGACTGATATCCCATAATTATCTCATGAGCATAGACCCCTGCTGATGAAAAAAAAGAGAGAGAAGAAAAGAGCCAAGTACATTAAATCTGCCTTAGGCACATGGATTGTCCTTAGGCTTTAAATGGCTTCTTTAGAACTGTGGCTCCTTGGCAAGAGGTTATTTTCATGACTACTATATTTCAACAATTGCATTCTTCCTCTTTGGATTTTACCTTGGTTTTCAGATAATACTCTCAAGAATCTTGAATGAATACTAAAAAATACTAGGATAACATGATTATTAAATGTGTTGCTATAATTTTATTACTCTATTTCTTCTCATAGAGAACATAATATTTTTGATGATGAACAAAGTAATAGAAGAGAAAAACAATACAAAAAATGACTTCTTACAAATATAATTGGTTCTCAAAAAATGTGTCTCAAGTGGGTATGAATATAGCTGCAGACCTGCCAAGACTGTTCCATCAGATGTGTTGTGTGGTGCAAATTAAGAAAGTGACATCTCTAGTGAAATAAACACTTGAAAAAATATTCCCTGACCTTAGAGTTTTCATTGGGAAATTTTGCTAGTAACACTTTCACTGAAGGAGGTTATATGACTTAACCAGGTCAAATTTGATAATATTTATAGCCTTAAAAGTTTAGAATGATTGCTCTGTCATTGGCCTGGAGTTATTATTAGGGAATGATAGGGAACGCAGAGAAGACTTGATGTAATCATAAATTTTCAATGTCCCTCTCCTCTCTATTGGGGTATGGAATTGAGAACCATTTGCCTTGCATAATTTAATTAACCTGTCAGTTTATTTTGGAGGCTTGCTAATTCATGATCCAAAAGGACTGATTGATGGAGCATTGCGAGGACAAAAGCTAGATGTTGAATAGAATTAACTAGTATAAGCATAGTGTGAGAGTAGAATTATTTTTGAATTAACATCAATTATAAAATGAGCTCAAAAGATTATTTACTGCTTAAGCTGGGAATTCTGTGGTTTATTCACCTGAATTTTTAAAATCTGACTAGAGTTCCCTGATATTCCTTACTGAAGAGTTAGAATAATAATTAAATGTAGTACAACAATCTTTTAATTGTGCCAATGATTTACCTGATATTACATTAGTTTCTATTTATATATATGTTTTGTATTCTCACAAAAAGTTGCAAAATGAAAACTATTATTAATATTATTGAACTAAGGTCAAGGAGTTTTTATTCCAATTTAGTTTACAAAAAAGATATTATGATGCCAAAAGAAAAATGAAGAATGTATGAAAAATGAAAGAACAGTCACATTTGCATTTGGGAGACTATTCTTCAAAACATTTTAAGTGCTAAGAATCATTTAGGAAAGGTCTTCCAACTGTCAGTTTCCTAAACAATATCAAAGAGATAGTCTCTTTTAGACTATCAGAAAGTTATCTTGGAAGCTACACAGACAGGTGTTCTTTAGAAGCTGGCAGCGTTTATAAACGAAAGAAGGAGACTGAGTGATAAAAAGAGCAGACATGTTAGTTACAACGTAAACAAAACTATAAACTTGGTCTTTGAACAACAGTCTTTTCCTTGTTTGGGGGGATAGGAGTGTATGTATTTGCCTAGCACTTGTGGATGTGACTGGTGATGAATGTAAAGTCTGATGCTGTGAGGAATAATATTGCACAGGAACATGGAATGTTAGATCCCTGAATCAGGGTAAATTGGAAGTGGTCAAACAGGAGACGGCAAGAGTGAACATCGACCTTCTAGGAATCAGGGAACTAAGATGGACTGGAATGGGTGAGTTAAACTCAGATGACCATTATATCTACTACTGTGGACAAGAATCCCTTAGAAGAAATGGAGTAGCCTTCATAGTCAACACAAGAGTCTGACATGCAGTTTTGGAGTGCAAACTGAAAAACGACAGAATGATTTCTGTTCATTTCCAAGGCAAAAAATTCAATATCACAGTAATCCAAGTTTACACCCCAACCAGTAATGCTGAAGAAGCTGAAGTTGAATGGTTCTATGAAGACCTAGAAAAGGAAAGATATACCCTTTTAAATGTAGAGTTCCAAAGAATAGCAAGGACAGATAAGAAAGTCTTCTTCAGTGAACAATGAAAAGAAATAGAGGAAAATAACAGAATGAGAAGACCTTCTGGAATGAATACCCCAAAGAGATGTCCTTTTCATTATAGGGGACTGGAATGCACAAGTAGGAAGTCAAGAAACACCTGGAGTAACAGGCAAATTCGGCTTTAGAGTATAAAATGAAGCAGGGCAAAGGCTAACAGTTTTGCCAAGAGAATACACTGGTCATAGTAAACACCCTCTTCTAACAACACAAGAGAAGACTCTCCACATGGACATCACCAGATGGTCAATACTGAAATTGGGTTGATTACATTCTTTGCAGCCAAAGATGGAGAAGCTCTATATAGCCAGCCAAAACAAGACTGGGAGCTGACTGTGGCTCAGATCATGAACTCCTTATGGCCAAATTCAGACTTAAACTGAAGAAAGTAGGGAAAACCACTAGACCATTCACATGACCTAAGTCAAATCCCTTATGATTATACAGTGGAAGTGACAAATAGATTCAAGGGATTAGATCTGATAGAGTGCCTGAAGAACTATGGATGGAGGTTCATGACATTGTACAGGAAGCAGTGATCAAGACCATCCCCAAGAAAAAGAAATGCAAAAAGGCAAAATGGTTGTCTGAAGAGGCCTTACAAATAGCTGAGAAAAGAGAAGTGAAAGGCAAGGGAGAAAAGAAAAGATATACCCGTTTGAAGGGATTCATGTTTGGGAACGCTTGTACACTCGTGGCGAATTCATGTCAATGTTTGGCAAAAGCAATACAGTAATGTAAAGTAAACTAAAGTTAAAATAAAAATTTCAAAAAAAAAAAAAGAAAGAAAGAAAAGAAAAGATATACCCGTTTGAATGGCAGAGTTCCAAAGAATAGCAAGGAGAGATAAGAAAGCCTTCCTCAATGAACTATGCAAAGAAATAGAGGAAAGCAATAGAATGGGAAAGACTAAAGATCTCTTCAAGAAAATTAGAGATACCAAGGGAACATATCACGCATCAGTTCAGTTCAGTTCAGTTCAGTCGCTCAGTCGTGTCCGACTCTTTGTGACCCCATGAATTGCAGCACGCCAGGCCTCCCTGTTCATCACCATCTCCCGGAGTTCACTCAGACTCACATGCATCGAGTCTGTGATGCCATCCAGCCATCTCATCCTCTGTCACCCCCTTGTCCTCCTGCCCCCAATTCCTCCCAGCATCAGAGTCTTTTCCAATGAGTCAACACTTCGCATGAGGTGGCCAAAGTACTGGAGTTTCAGCTTGAGCATCATCTCTTCCAAAGAAATCCCAGGGCTGATCTCCTTCAGAATGGACTGGTTGGATCTTCTTGCAGTCCAAGGGACTCTCAAGNTGTTCCATGGCCAGTTCTAACTGTTGCTTATGGGCACAATAAAGGGAAAAAAAATGGTATGGACCTAACAGAAGCAGAAGATGTTAAGAAGACATGGCAAGAATACACAGAAGAACTATACAAAAAAGATGTTCATGACCCAGATAACCACGATGGTGTGATCACCCACCTAGAGCCAGACATCCTGGAGTCTGAAGTGAAGTGGGCCTTAGGAAGCATCACTGTGAACAAAGCTAGTGGAGGNGCCAGTGGAGGTGATGGAATTCCAGTTAAGCTATTTGAAATCCTAAAAGATGATGCTGTGAAAGTGCTGCACTCAATAAGCCAGCAAATTTGGAAAACTCAGCAGTGGCCACAGGACTGGAAAGTCAGTTTTCATGCCAATCCCAAAGAAAGGCAATGCCAAGGAATGTGCAAACTACTGTACAATTGCACTCATCTCACACCCTTATAAAGTAATGCTCAAAATTCTCCAAGACAGGCTTCAACAGTATGTGAACCATAAACTTCCAGTTGTTCAAGCTGGATTTAGACAAGGCAAAGGAACAAGAGATCAAATTGCCAGCATCCTTTGGATTACCAAAAAAGCAAGAGAGTTCCAGGAAAACATCTACTTTTGCTTTATTGACTATGCCAAAGCCTTTGACTATGTGGATCACCACTAACTGTGGAAAATTTTTCAAGAGATGGGAACACCAGTCCACCTTGCCTGCCCTGTGAGAAATCTGTTTGCAGCTCAAGAAGCAACAGTTAGAACAGGACATGGAACAACGGACTGGTTCCAAATTGGGAAAGGAGTACATCAAGGCTGTTTATTGTCACTGTGCTTATTTAACTTTTTGCAGAGTACATCATATAAAAGTCTGGGCTGGATGAAGCATAGGCTGGAATCAAGATTGCCTGAAGGACATCAGTAACCTCAGATACTCAAATGACACCACCCTTTTGGCAGAAAGCAGCAAAGAACTAAAAAGCCTTTTGATGAAAGTGAAAGAAGAGAGTGAAAAAGTTGGCTTATAACTCAACATTAAAAAAAAATAAGATCATGGCATCTGGTCCCATCACTTCATGGCAAATAGATGGGGAAACAATGGAAACAGTGAGAGACTTCATAATTTGGGGCTCCAAAATCAGTGCAGATGGTAACTGTAGCCATGAATTAAAAGACACTTGCTCCTTGGAAGGAAAGCTATAACCAACCTAGACAGCATATTAAAAAGCAGAGACATTACTTTTCCAACAAAGGTCCATCTAGTCAATGCTATGGTTTTTCCAGTAGTCATGTATGGATGTGAGATTTGGACTATAAAGAAAGCTGAGCGCCAAAGAATTGATGCTTTTAAACTGTCCCGCTGGGGAAAACTCTTTAGAGTCACCAAGGTGAGCAAGGAGAACAAACCAGTCAATCTTAAAGGAAATCAGTCCTGAATTCATTGGAAGGACTGATGCTGAAGTTGAAATTCCAGTACTTTGACCACCTGATGGGAAGAACTGACTCCTTGGAAATGACCCTGATGACCAGAATCAGGGTCCTTCTGGGAAAGATTGAAGGAGGGAGGAGAAGGAGATGACAGAGGATGAGATGGTTGGATGGCATCACCAACTTGATGGACATGAGTTTGAGCAATCTCTGGAAGGACAGGGAAGCCTGGTGTGCGGCAATCCACGCAGTGGCGAGTTGGAAAAGACTGAGGGAGTGAACTGAGCTGAACTGAGCACTTGTGCAGCAGGTAAGAGAGGGTTTTAAGTGAATAATATGGGTTGAGTGTGGCTTCCCTGGTGACCCCAGGGGTAAAGAACCCTCCTGCCAATGCAAATGATAGAAAAGATGCAAAGTTTCATCCCTAGGTTGAGAAGATTCC
Source organism: Redunca redunca (assembly GCA_006410935.1). Lineage (NCBI taxonomy): Eukaryota > Metazoa > Chordata > Mammalia > Artiodactyla > Bovidae > Redunca > Redunca redunca. The sequence continues at coordinate 499,223 of SJYQ01001000.1, forward strand.
CAGAGGAGGGCATAGCAACCCACTCTAGCATTCTTGCTTAGAGAATCCCATGGACAAAGAGACTGGAAGACTACAGTTCATAGGAGAACTGCAGAGAGTTAGACACAGCTGAAGTGACTTAGCACGCCTGCATGAGTTGAGTGGGGCTTTCACATGTGCTAAAAAGTTCTAGTTATTCTTTCATATTCTTGCAGGTCATTATGAGTGGAGGCAGGGAGTGAGCTACAGGTAGGTGGATCATGCAACTTGTGAGGGGAGCTGTTGGGATGGTTAACCTCTCATCACTTGCAGCAATTACTCTTTTTAGACCGAGATAATCCAAGCTCCTTATATGTATTGTACACTTTGTTTCTATTATTTTTAGGCAAGAATACTGGAGTGGGTAGCCATTCCCTTCTCCAGGGGATCTTCCCTACCCACAGATTGAACTCAGGTCTCTTGCATTGCAGTGAGCTTCTTTACCATCTGAGCCACCATGGAAGCTCTTATTATGATCACATTGTGATATGTGATATTATTATTATTATGAATTATTATGAAATAATTATACAGCTCACCATAATAAAGAATCAGTGGGAGCCCTGAGTTTATTTTCCTGAGCTCAGATGGTAACATGAACCTATACGGTGTGGTTTAAATATAAATGAAGCTTCGGTGGGTAACCTGCCTCTTGCCTCCTGCTGTGTGGCCTAGTTCCCTGGGAGAAGGCAGATACCTGGTATAGAGGGCACCCTCTGGGCTCACTTTTTGTTCTGCATCACCCTTCACAGTAGGAGTTCATGGTACTAACACAACATACACGCCAGAGCCCACACCTCTCTCTCTCTGTAGGTCATGCTTGGGTACCAGAGTTCACAGAGTTTCTTGCTTACTGGTCCTGGGTCTGGTTCTAGGGCTCTATGAAACTTAGTCTATTCCCCTGAGGATGGATCACCCTACATATGTGATCATCTTTATGCTTAAAGGATAGTCAAAGGGAGGCTGTCCACAGACATGTGAATATACATGAATGTATGTGAGGTACCTCTGGATGTGGGATGAACAAGACGAGAAGTACCCCAGGTAAAGGTTAACACTGAGACATGTTTTTTTCCTCAACTCTATGTTTCCATACAGAATTCCAATACATAGCATTAGGAAAACATATTTGTCAAAGGAGGAGAATAGACCTTATTCTATTAAAGACATTGTGCACTTTGCTTATAACATCCAAACAGTCAAACAACATAGGTGAGTTTCCCTTTATACTCAGCCTGAAAAAGGGGAAGTGTTAGTCACGCAGGCATGTCCAACTCTTTGCAAACCCCATGGACTGTAGCCCATCAGGCTTCTCTGTCCATGGGATTTCCCAGACAAGAATACCGGAGTGGGTAATCTTTCCCTTTTCCAGAGCTAGGATCTCTTGATGTTGGGGATGGACATACCAAATTCTTTAGATGAAACTTTTAAAGTTTACATTTGCTAAGAGCATAGCCTCTTTCATCCTTAGCATTTAGTACAATGTCTGATGTGTGGTAAGTACTCAATAAAGATTTGTGGAACACAAAACTAAATTTAACTCATTTTTATAAACTGAGTGATGAAAAATCACATTCTGGAGCAGAAACTCTCAGAGTGGGAGGTAAGACCTAATATTTTCTACAACAACAGAGAGTAGAGTGATTGTGTAAATCACTTAGTGGTGTTTCTGTCACTTAGTAAATCCACAGTAAATGTTACCTACCATTATTAATTATACAGTCTATGGATGATGAATTCTAGAGATTTCATCAGCTGAGACTCAGTAAGTATAGTTTCTGTAGTCACTTTAAAATATGTGATCAATTTCTTAACATCACAGAAGTTCCCATGAAAAGATTTCTTGCCACTTGAAAAATTTAGTCTCTATACCAATTGGTGGGTCCCAATGCTTGTCAAACTAGTTATTTGATTAACTCTGCAGCTATGACATCCTCAGAGCAGGCATAAATTTTATTTTAAATGATAATTAATGAAATGATTTTGTTGCCTTCATGTTCTAATCTGCCTGTTCGACTTTTGTTTTCACTTGTAGGATTCATTAGCACACTCAGTCTTTGGCTCCTGAAACACCCATGTAGGGATCTTAAACACACTGCATGCTGAAACCAGCAAAGACTGATTAAGTTACAAAACAGAACACTGTGCTATGCATAATTGGCCTTTGAACAACATGGGTTTGAAGTGCCTGAATTCACTTATATCCAGATTTTCTTTTCAATAGTAAATATTCAAGTAGTATGTGGTCTGCAGTTGGTTGAATCCACAGAAGCTGGATAACCATAGGAATGGAAGACTGACTATTAATTATAATTGAATTTTCAACAGTGCAGGGAGTTGACACTCTTAACTCTTTGTTCAAGCATCAACTGTATATTTGGTAAACGAAAGAGGGAATGAATCTGTTAAGAGAATTTGCTCAAAGAGTGCAGCATCTATGCATTAGTGTGTCCAGATTTTCCCTTAGTTTATCCCTAACAAGCAGCTGAGCTATAATTATTTCAGGCCTCTAAAAAACAAACAAAAATACCTTAACTGGGTTAGATTCATGTATACTGTTTTCCATATAAAAAGTCAATACCACATTTACCTATTTGAACAATGTTTCTGTAATAAAATAAAGATTACATTTAATCAGAGAAACCCTCGCCTGTCTAGAAAAGTGTGCATAGCAGTAGTGGGACAGAGAAGTTTATTGGCGTATTTGACTATGTAGCTTGAGTTGAATCTTTTTCTTTAGGAGGTGACATAACTGAAGCCAATTCATTTCTAAAGAATAGTGATTAACTCATTGTAGGGGACAAGTGAAGTCTACTGATGTGTTTTTCTGATGTGGGGTCTCTTTCATTTTTATTTTTATTTCTTTTCATTTCCTTGACTTTAATTTGAATTATATATACCATTCAAAATCCTTTTGCAAATAGCAGGACACAAATACTATATCCCACAGTATAAACTCACCAAAATCAGGGTTATGACACATTTACAGTACCTGTTCCACTGCCTGCATCTAGTGTGCTTGTCATATATATGTTGGCCATGAGAATGGGAAGGACATTTAATATATCAGAGAGAACCAAAATTCTAATAGTTCAGTTCAGTCACTCAGTCATGTCCGACTCTGCGACCCCATGAATCGCAGCACGCTCCCTGTCCATCACCAACTCCCGGAGTTCACTCAGACTCACATCCATCGAGTCAGTGATGCCATCCAGCCATCTCATCCTGGGTCGTCCCCTTCTCCTCCTGCCCTCAATCCCTCCCAGCATCAGAGTCTTTTCCAGTGAGTCAACTCTTCGCATGAGGTGGCCAAAGTACTGGAGCTTCAGCTTCAGCATCATTCCTTCCAATGAAATCCCAGGGCTGATCTCCTTNATGTACTCTGCATAGAAGTTAAATAAGCAGGGTGACAATATACAGCCTTGATGCACTCCTTTTCCTATTTGGAACCAGTCTGTTGTTCCATGTCCAGTTCTAACTGTTGCTGCCTGCCCTGCATACAGATTTCTCAAGAGGCAGGTCAGGTGGTCTGGTATTCCCATCATGGTGGAGAGTTCTAACAGAATGTGGTCCACTGGAAAAGGGAATGGCAAACCACTTCAGTATTCTTGCCTTGAGAACCCCATGAACAGTATGAAAGGCAAAATGACAGGATACTGAAAGAGGAACTGCCCAGGTCAGTAGGTGCCCAATATGCTACTGGAGATCAGTGGAGAAATAACTCCAGAAAGAATGAAGAGATGGAGCCAAAGCAAAAACAAGACCCAGTTGTGGATGTGACTGGTGATAGAAGCAAGGTCCGATGCTGTAAAGAGCAATATTGCATAGGAACCTGGAATGTTAGGTCCATGAATCAAGGTAAATTGGAAGTGATCAAACATGAGATGGCAAGAGTGAACATCAACATTCTAGGAATCAGTGAACTAAAATGGACTGGAATGGGTGAATTTAACTCATATGACCAGTATATCTACTACTGCGGGCAAGAATCCCTCAGAAGAAATGGAGTAGCCATCATGGTCAACAAAAGATTCTGAAATGCAGTATTTGGATGCAATCTCAAAAACGACAGAATGATCTCTGTTCGTCTCCAAGGCAAACCATTGAATATCACAGTTATCCAAGACTATGCTCTAACCAGTAATGCTGAAGAAGCTGAAGTTGGATGGTTCTATGAAGACCTACAGGACCTTTTAGAACTAACACCCAAAAAAGTTGTCCTTTTCCTTATAGGGGACTAGAATGCAAAAGTAGGAAGTCAAGGAACACCTGGAACAACAGGCAAATTTGGCCTTGGAATACAGAATGAAGCAGGGCAAAGACTAACAGAGTTTTGCCAAGAAAATGCACTGGTCATAGCAAACACCCTCTTCCAACAACACAAGAGAAGACTCTACACATGGACATCACCAGATGGTCAACACCAAAATCAGATTTTGATTATATTCTTTGCAGACAAAGATGGAGAAGCTCTATACAGTCAACAAAAACAAGACCAGGAGCTGACTGTGGCTCAGATCATGAACTCCTTATTAGCAAAATTTTAATAAGGGATTGCAAAATCTAATAAGATTGCAAAATTTACATAAGCTCTAATTTTACAAGGAGAAATTATATCCTGGGCAAGAGAAATCAAATTTCAGTGTCTCCTAAGCCTATGCCATCTAATAGCATTAGTGACTGAATCAACCCTGCTTACTTTACTGGCACAACCTGTTGCCTGGGCACAGGCATGAGGGATAGAAATAAACAGGCCAGTTTTCTGGAAATTTATTTGTTCAGTGTCCTCTGCCACTCCAAAAAAAGAGTGAGATATTCACCAAAGAGATATTTAAATATTTAAGAGAATCTAGCTTTGATTTTGGAGAAGGCAATGGTACTCGAGTACTCTTGCCTGGAAAATCCCATGGACAGAGGAGCCTGGTGGGCTGCAGTCCATAGGGTCGCTACTAGTCAGACATGACTGAGAGAATTCACTTTCACTTTTCACTTTCATGCATTGGAGAAGGAAATGGCAACCCACTCCAGTGTTCTTGCCTGGAGAATCCCAGGGACGGTGGAGCCTGGTGGGCTTCCATCTCTGGGGTCGCACAGAGTCGGACATGACTGAAGTGACTTAGCAGCAGCAGCTTTGATTTATCACAATGGAAATTGAAGCTAAGTGGGAAAAGTACATTTGAAATCATCTTTCTGGATGCTACTCTCTTACATTCCTAGAAAAACATCCATTTTATTCCATATATACTTTCCCATAGTTCACACTGAGGAGTTGCATTCTTGCTGCTCTACTGAGGAGTAGTGTTCACTGGGTATCATTGTAGCATCAGTAGACTGGAAGAGATGATCACAGTCAATTGTATCATGATGAAGGTGAAAGAGGAGAGTGAAAAAGCTGGCTTAAAAAACATTTAAAAAACGAAGATGATGGCATCCGGTCCCATCATGTCATGGCAAATAGAAAGGTAAAATTTGGAAATAGTAGATTTTATTTCTTGGGCTCCAAAATCACTGTGGATGGGGACTGCAGCCATGAAATTAAAAGATGCTAGCTCCTTGGAAGAAAAGTTATGACAAACCTAGACAGTGTATTAAAAAGTAAAGACATCACTTTGCTGACAAAGGTCTGTATAGTCAAAGCTATGGTTTTTCTAGTAGTCATTTATGGCTGAGTGCCAAAGAGTTGATGCTTTTGAACTGTGGTGCTAGAGAAGACTCTTGAGAGTTCTTTGGACAGCAAGGAGAACAAACCACTGAATCCTAAAGGAAATCAACTCTGAATATTCATTGAAAAGACTGATGGTGAAGCTGAAACTTCAATTCTTTGGTCACCTGATGCGAAGAGCTGACTCATTCGAAAAGACCCTGATCCTGGGAAAGATTGAGGGCAGGAGGAGAAGCGGGTGACAGAGGATGAGATGATTAGAAAGCATCAACAACTCAACGCATATGAGCTTGAGCAAACTATGGGAAACCGTGAAGGACAGGGAGGCCTGATGTGCTGCAGTCTATGAGGTCACAAAAAGCTGGACACAACTGAGGGACTGAACAACAACTGGTATAATAATATATTCTTAGCTTTCACATTATCTCATTTGGTCATCACAATATCTATGCAATTTAGAGAGAATAAATGTTACTCTGCTGAATTCAGAGTTGAGAGAACTAACGCTCAGATTCAGGCACTGGTTCAAGTTCACAGTATCACTAAGACAGAAATGTGGCTCTGGGTCTTACTGTCTGTCTGGCTAGGTCCTTTAGGACACAACTAAAATGAAAATTAATCTTAAAGGAGGAAGAAAGCACATTGCATAGTTTTCAAAAAAAGAATGTTTTCCTGAAGATTCTGCCAGAATGAAAAAAGAGGATCAACCTAACTAAAGTACTTAAGAAAATAGTACAAATATTAATACTATCTAAGGCTTTCCCCAGTTGCATACTGTTACAATTTGAAAATTTTAATCCAAAATAAATTCAGTACCTGTGCCATATTGAACCAGCACTCCCATAGATCAGAGGAGTATTTTTGCCTTAAAAAAAAGTGACTTTGTATTAAGCCAGTAACAAAGGTAAAGTTAATTAATTCTTTCTCTCAAAAAATGTGAGATGTGCTCATTTTAGTAATAAGTAGGTTTGAAAGGAATGATGCTAAAGCTGAAACTCCAGTACTTTGGCCACCTCATGCAAAGAGTTGACTCATTGGAAAAGACTCTGATGCTGGGAGGGATTGGGGGCAGGAGGAGAAGGGGACGACAGGATTAGATGGCTGGATGGCATCACAGACTCAGTGGATGTGAGTCTGAGTGAACTCCGGGAGTTGTTGATGGACAGGGAGGCCTGGCGTGCTGCGATTCATGGGGTTGCAAAGAGTCAGACACGACTGAGCAACTGAACTGAACTGAACTGAGGTATGACCTAAACCAACTTCCTTATGATTATACAATGGAAGTAAGAAATAGATTTAAGGGACTAGATCTGATAGACAGAGTGCCTGATGAACTATGGAATGAGGTTCATGACATTGTACAGGAGACAGGGATCAAGATCATCCTCATGGAAAAGAAATGCAAAAAAGCAAAATGGCTGTCTGGGGAGCCCGTACAAATAGCCATGAAAGAAGAGAAGTGAAAAGCAAAGGAGAAAAGGAAAGATATAAGCATCTGAATGCAGAGTTCCAAAGACTAGCAAGGAGAGATAAGAAAGCCTTCTTCAGCAATCAATGTAAAGAAATAGAGGAAAACAACAGAATGGGGAAAACTAGAGATCTCTTCAAGAAAATTAGAGATACCAAGGGAACATTTCATGCAAAGATGGGCTCGATAAAGGACAGAAATGTATGGACCTAACAGAAGCAGAAGATATTAAGAAGAGGTGGCAGGAATACANGACTCATTAGAAAAGACTCTGATGCTGGGAGGGATTTGGGGCAGGAGGAGAAGGGGACAACAGAGGATGAGATGGCTGGATGGCATCACTGACTGGATGAAAATGAGTTGGGGTGATCTCCCGGAGTTGGCAATGGACAGGGAGGCCTGGTGTGCTGTGTTTCATGGGGTCACAAAGAATCGGACACGACTGATCAACTGAACTGAACTGAGGTATGCGAAATATACTTACTACATATCCGGTAATTGTCTTCGAAAGTTTATATATTTTTTAACCCACTGAATCTTCACAGTAGCCATAGGAAGTTAGTCCAATAATTATGCCTATTTGACAGATGAAGAAACTGAAACATACACTGGGCTAGCAGAGGCAGAATTTGAACTGGTCCCATAGTCTTGATTTTGAACACTAGGCTCTAACATCTCTGATAAAAACTTTACAAGTGATAAAATTTCTTAGTGATGAGCTTCCTCTCACAAAATTTACTGCCAAATATAAAACACAACATTTTATTTTGCATATTCCTACTCTAGCAAAGCAAATACAATGGTGTGTCATGGTTGTTTCAGTATCAAATGAAACAGAGCAACATGAAAGGGCCCATTTTCACTTGACAACCTGGGCACTCCAGATGTTAAGGCCTATTGTTCTCTCATATATTTTTTGTTGGAAGTCTCTAGGAGGAGATAAAACAGTGATGAGACCATAGTGACTGCCTGTAGATCAGGTGAATTCAGTTAAACCTCTTGAAAGTAGAGATTGAATTTCTTACATAAAAAGTCACCACTTTCATCCAGAGACTGTCCTCTCAAAATTGTTCTTTGTAAACACACACAAAATATTACAGGTAAAGGGTCTAAAAGGAAATATAAGAACATGACATAGAAGTTACCTCTAACTGGTAGAGCAAAAATGGGTGTTATTATATTTATGTCTTAAAACTTTTCTAGAGTAATTGCATGCTACTTTTAAAATTATTTGGAAATCAATGTATGTACATTGCTTTAAAAATTATAAAAAATATGCAAGAAATTAATTACTAAGATAATTAAGCAGGAAAAATGATAATTATGTGATGTGATATGGGTATTAGCTAAAGCTATGGTGATAGTCATTTTGTAATATGTAAGGTGGACAACAGGCTGTCCACCTTAAACTCACACAATGGTATCTGTCGATTATATCTCCATGAAACTAGAAAATAAATGAATAAAATTAATCAATATACTTAAACTTGTCACCAAGTCTTAAAAACATGTTTTCCTTAAGGTACTTTATTATCATTTGTGGTTGATTGTGAATCAAGAACATAAACATATAGAATTGATAATTGTAAACATCTATAAAAGTAGTGAGCAAACTTTTTCTATAAAGGGCCAGATAATAAATATTTTAGACTTTGTAGACCAAAAATCTCTATCATAACTATGCAACTCATCTATTGCAGCATGAAAGTATCCATTGACAACATGGGAAAAAAATAAACATACCTGTGTTTCAATAATTTTATTTATAAAATCAGGAAGCTGGATGGCTTTGACCAGCAGGTTACATCGTTGACCCCTGTATAAAATACTGTGTTCCAAGTACAGAGTTACAAACTATCCAAGCTTGAGGAAAGTAGAAGATTGAAAAAAGAGAACGATATGATCAGCATTGTTTGTAACAGAAATGAGCAACATTCACAATAACAACAGGCAACATAATGTCCACTGATAGAAGAATGAATGAATAAATTGTGGCATATTCATTCAATTTATACATTGTTGTGTGTTCTGTAATTTACAACAAATGAAAATGGAAGAACTGGATTCCATGCACCAACACAAGTGAATTTAGCAAACAAATTCTGAGCAACAAAGCAATTGGTAAAATATATACAGTATAATACAATTCTTATAAAATCTAAAAACATGCTAAATAATTCTACATATCTTTAGGGATGCATAAATATGTATTAAAAGTGCAAATTATGCATTTTTACTTTAGAGTTTTTAAAATTTTAAAAATTAATATTAAAAAACTATTATGACAACTTCAGGGGTGATGGAGGTAGGAATGAGATCAAAGAGGAGTTTCATATTTTAAATAGGATACAGGATAAATATTAATATTAAAATAAAATAAAATAGAGACCTAGTTTGAAGATTCCCTAGGCAGACAAAACCAGCAAGCAAAATTTAGTTTATTTCATGAACATGAGCAAAAATTATTTCTTGTATATATGTCTGATAATCATAAATGAAACTTTACTCACCTTTTTAAATAAAATGAGATAATCACTTTTAACCAATCCCCTGCCATCTGGAAATCCCCACTGTAATAACCAATCATTTTGAAAGTTAAACAGCTTTCTCACTTTCACTTTATAAGCCATCCCAGAACATGGTGCCTCTGAACTTCTTACCAGTTTCAGGTCTGAAGCATCCCTGTTCATGAAAGTTTATTTCTCACTCAATAAAAGATTCATATCAAGTAAAGCTCTCTGAATTTTCTTCTAACATCAGTGTACAAATATTTTATGAGTGAGGAAATGTAAGGAAGAGTAAAGAAAATAAATTTGATAGTCAACAGATGAGATGTCCTCACAAGTTTGAAAGATTTCTGGGGTGGAAACGCTGGATAAAGGGAGCTAGAAGTATAAGAGATGGAAGTTAGAAGTCAGTTGCCAATATTGAGTGCAGAGATGTAAGATTTAGGGTGGTAACAAAATCTGTAATAGATCCACAGAGTGGATGGCTGTAATGTGGAGAAAAAGATCATTACTATTGAAGAGGTCACAAAGCTATAATACAAGAGCTGCTGTGTAGGGAAATCCTCTCCCTGGAATTTGAAATTGATCAGACTGATAACAGAGTGATGATGGGGAAGAGGGCTGTGGTCCAGTTTTAGAGTATTCATAGGTATAGTCTGTCAGTCTGTGCTGACAGCAAATTGCAGGGGCAACAGGGAAGAGTCTGATTTTAAGATCTGTGTTTTTGGTTTAATTGTTTTTGTTTTGTTTTAATAAAAAAAGAAGAGAAAAAAAATTGGAAGTAAATGAAGAGCAAGAAGGGCATAAAGACCTGCTGGTCGAGGCACATGGTGGAGGAATGGGGGGAATTTTACTTGATGATAATACAAAGAAAGCAATACTCCAAGGGTGTAGCTAATTTCAATTCTATCTAGATCATGAAGACAATATCCAGAAAAGGGACTGAGGCTTGTTAGAGGCAGTTGCTATTGACTTTGTCCACAGAACATGCAACAACTCACACATGTGGGGAGGTGTGGGGAACTGGAATGGGATAGAAATCAGGTGGTTCGATTATCTACTCAGCAGTATATACTTCAGTATACTGGGATACTGAAGAATGACCTAGGAAACTTGGGCTTCTAACAGCACTGTGAAGCACTGTGATGGCTCAGATGATGGCGCTAGCCCTGGCCGTGTCTATAGGAAGGGAAATAACTGATTTAAGTTAAACACCTTGGTCAGTAGAGAAAGAAGATAAGCTCTGTCAGCTTAGAATTCAATTTTTTCTGCTTTCCTCAGCTCTTCTGTCACCATTCTTCAACACCCAGTTCTACTCAGATCAACCCACTTCCTCCTTGTTCACCGATTCAGCTATCACTGTGGTATCTCTTCTGTTTCTCTATGAAATTGAGATGGTCTTTTACATCTTGGTTTTCCTTTTGAATCCCTGACAATACCTAGCAAGGTGCTGGATGCACAGTGAATATTTAATAAATATTTGATGGATTGGGCTATAAACTTCATTTGTCTAGGTTATAACCAGCACTCGGGCACTCAAGATATGGCTATAAATTGGAAGGCTAAGGATCTCAGCTTTTACTACAAACTTTTTCATGTTTAAAAGAAAATCTTGGGTTGCAAAGATTTAGCCATTACTCTTGCTTCCTTCTCATCTCTTCACAATCTAAGATTTATAAAAACAGAAGTAGTTGCTGTGGAGACAATTGCTGGGCCCTAGAGGAACTATTTGAGAATAAAAGCAAAACTGCTGTAATATTCAATAGCAAGACTTTACATTAATCTTTTTGCCTTTAATGATAAAGCTGAAAATAAAATACAGAAAAAAAATGTCAGATACTGTGAACTCACTCTCTTTGTTGCAGAGTTGATAAATTTGAGCCATACCAGTAGACATTACCCCTTGTTAAGATACTGAAATCATTCCACATTGGTTACGAAATAGCCGTTACCCCTGGACTTGCCCTGAGACGCTCCCAATGGCTCTAGCTTCCCAGTGCTTGCCCCTGTATCCTCCCCATTTCCTCCTAATCCAGCAACTGAAGGTTAATATCCAGTTAAGCATAGGCTTAGTTAGCACTGAGACTGTAGCGGACACACCAGTTGTTCAACATGGTGAATTTATCAACTGTTAAAGACAGTGAATATTATTTATGACTATATTTGTCAGGTGTTACAAACAAGAGTCCTGTATACATGATTTATGTGGTCTTTGTAGGACTTTATGTTCTTCTATAATTGTCAGTTAACATTTAAAACTTTAGTGACTTGAAGGGATCGTCCAAATCTTTAGCTCCTCCCCCTAAAATTGGAAATCCTGGCCACACTGGGCTTTCATTTGAAGAAATTCACAGAGCAGGGTATGAGTGACCCCTTTAAATGCTGCATACACTCTCTACTCACCAGGCTTCATCACATTTCATTGTTCACCCAGTGGACTGTACTTTTTCATATAACTAGCTTCCGCTGTGGATGTTTAAGTGTCTGTGCCCTGCTCCACAATAACCCCAAATCAGATTCCCTGGGGCTGGGTTTGGTTCTAGACTTTATGGGTCATTTGGTGCAACACCAGCTCAGTGTGGGTACATTCCTGCTCTGCCTACCCCCTCTTCCAGGTCCCTTTTGCATCTACCAATTGTAACAGCAACTCACCCCCCTTCTCTTCTAATTCAGGATGGCATATCCAGAATTTGCAGACAAGAAAACCTTGTCTATGGTGACTACATTCCCAAACAGTTGGAGAAAAGATCTAGAATTGAACAGAAGTGTATACTCTAGTCTAGACGTTTACCACCAATAAAAGATAGGAGGGAAATTTTGTGATCTCTGCTATATAACTATTTTCTCAGTAAGTGAAAAATTAATATCTATGGGAAAAACTTCTGCCAACAATTATGCTGCTATCTGGGGGGAGAAAGAGCTCTATCGGGTACAGGTCCAGGGCTTCCACCTGCTCACCTACAATTCCCTCCCTTAACTGTGACTGCTTTCTACCAGTGTGTGAATTACCAGCTGCAGCTAATGATAAACCATAGGGAATGTTTGAACACTACATTTAATCAGAAGCCTTGCCTCAGTTTTCTATTCTGCATAACATACCACCCAAAACTTGGTGGCTTAAAATAAGTTGATTTGTTCATGATTCTGGCGCTCAGCAATGTGGGGTGGTCTGGCTGGGGTCATTGATGCCCTTGTTGGCTTCCACCTGTTGTTGGCAGCTCAACTCTGATCTGAGATGGCTCCCCACATATGTCTGACAGGGGAGCATCTGGGTTCTCTCCCACATGGTGGACCCAGCTTCTCGACAGTGGACTCAGAGCAGCATTCCAAGAGGGGTTGAACGGAAGCTTCAGAATTCTCATAACATCACTTCCACTACATTCTACTAGCCAAAGAAAGTCATGAAACCAGTCCAGGCTCTAACCACCAGGAAATAGTCTCCAGTTTCTCATGGAGAGAGCTGCAAAGTCATAGGCTGTGGATTCAGGAATGAGAGGAGTATCAATATTACTGTCTTCTGTGCAAACAACCTGCCATATTCCTGTAGCTAGAAGGGATGAAGTCTCGGGTTCCACTATAACAAAAGAGAGGAATTATGATTTTTTTTTTTAAAAAAAAAAAAACCCTTTCAAATATACTGAGATGATATACATTGGAAAGTCCCTATTGAGATGGAGAATGGAGAGATGACAAAGCTTCTGAGGTTGAGTCCTGGTTTTGGAATTTATCAAGCAAATTATAAAGGTGGGTGGAAAAGAGGGGTGGGGATAAAGGCAGATAATGAGAGCAGGAGGATTTGACAGGAAGAACCCCAATGGGAGAACCCGTTTTTTGAAACAGATGTCAACCAGCTGCCACCGTGGAACCCAGCCTCATTCCTTCTGTCTCTTTTCCAAAACCTGGGCTGTCTTTTCCGATCAACCCACCCTCCTTCCTCTCATTCTCAAGTGTAGGATCTCTGCATCTCAGACCTGATTGCTACGGTATTATCCAGCCAACTCCTCCAGATTTTCCTCTTTTGGTATGTCTTGTGTGTCACACCTGCTTGGCTTCTTCTTTTTAAATATTTTTGTTTCTTTCTGAATAAGTAAAGTATGTTCATATTACAAAATTCAAAAAGTACAAAAGTTACACAGACAAAAGCCAGAGACAGAGAAGAAACTTGTTCCTAAAAAATGGCAGAGCCTGGATTTGAATGCAGGCTGATGTGGCACCCATGTTTTTGACCATGGATGGCACTGCTGAGTTATAAAATCAGGGCTTCTCATCAGTTCTGCTCACAGAGAAGTTAGAAATTACATTTTCCTCCATCAAAACTGATAAATCGACCTTGATTAGTGAGAGAGAATTACATACTTGCACTCTCCTTGGCTGAACCAATAAAGAACAAGAAGACTCGCAAGTAGTCAGCATTGTACCTGTCACAGAAATATGAAGACCCAAACACTACTTGTTGTGAGAAAACATGATGTATTAACTTTGGCAACACTTGTACAACATGTCATGCCAATAAGGACAAGGGAATTGAAAACAGAAATTGAAAGCTGGATGTGACCTGCTTCTATCAGCATCTCTGGAGTCAGTATGAGATGGAGGAGGAGAGGAGGCCTTTGGGAGGTGAGCGCTTAGCTCCAGAGAGAAAGGAAGGTCCTCTGGCTTCTCTCCCCATGTCTAACTAACCTTCTTACTTGCAAACCACCTTGGAGGAGAGACCTCTGCCATTTTTCTTCACCATCTCACTTAGGAAAAGAGACATAGGAAGAGCCTGCCCCTCCGGGATCACGCCCCAGGAAGTGCAGTAGGCCCACGCTTAGGGTCTTCAGAAGTACCGGATAGTCACTGTTTTCTCAGCATCTGACTTAGCACATGGCTGAGTTCTTGGCCCCCAGGAACCTGGAGCCTCCGGCCTCGGTCACTGAGGCTGTGTCGTCCCTATCACTGACCCATTCATTGCAGTCAGCGAGAAGGCCTCCCTGCCGCCCCACCGCCCCCAGCAGCCCCTCGAGGTGTATCTGGTCCTTCCCCATCTGCAGCACCAATTATAACAAGGCTTGGAAGCCAGACGCGCACCTATGCAAGTGGTGGGGCAGGGCGGGGGGGGGGGNTCCCTTGGACTGCAAGGAGATCCAACCAGTCCATCCTAAAGGAGATCAGTCCTGGGTGTTCACTGGAAGGACTGATGTTGAAGCTGAAACTTCAATACTTTGGCCACCTGATGCTGGTCGAAGAGCTGACTCATTTGAAAAGACCCTGATGCTGGGAAAGATTGAGGGCAGGAGGAGAAGGGGACAACAGAAGATGAGATGGTTGGATGGCATCACTGACGCAACGGACATGAGTTTGGGTGAACTCCAGGAGTTGGTGATGACCGGGAGTTCTGGCATGCTGCAATCATGGGGTCACAAAGAGTTGGACATGACTGAGCAACTTAACTGAACTGAACTGATGAAGGGTATGGCAAGGCCTTGGTCAGGGACTACAGTCTCAGCTGCCACGCCTTGGTTCACACCCGTGAAAAGTCCTTTGTACAGCTAGCGGCTGTGATCAGAAATTCAACACAAAATAAAACCTTAAGAAACATTTTGAACGCAAACATGTAAAACCAGCAAAACAGTATGCATGTAGTTTCAAAGGCTGTGAGAAGACCCATCAGCAACTGAAAATCCACCAGCGCCAGCATACCAAGGAGCCGCTGTTCAAGTGTGCTCACGAGGGAGGTGGAAAACACTTTTCCTCCCCCAGCAGTCTGAAGCCGTACAGGAAGGCCTACGAGGGCTATATCTGTCGAAAAGAATGTTCTTTTGTGGCAAAAACATGGACAGAGCTTCTAAAATGCATGAGAGAGTCCCATAAAGAGGACAAAATATGTGGTGTGTGCCAGAAAAACATGTAAGCACGAGGACTTCCTGAAGCAGCACATGAGGATGCACGCCCCTGAGCAGAACTTGTGCCGGTGTCCACGGGAAGGCTGCGGCCACACCTACACCACTGTGTTCACCCTCGAGAGCCATATTCTCTCCTTCCATGAGGAACGGCGCCCTTTCGTGTGCAAGCACGCTGGTTGTGGCAACACCTTTGCCATGAAGCAGAGCCTCAGCAGGCACGCTGTTGTGTGTGACCCTGACAAGAAGAAAATCAAAGTGAGGCCGTCTAGTGAGAAGCGGAGCCTGGCCTCTACACTCAGTGGGTACCTCCCTCCTAAGAGGACACAGGGCCTGGCTGTGCCATGCCCAGAAACGGGGAGCCGCCGAGCTGCATGGAAGGCCACGCGCTTTCCATGTCGCCATGCTGACCGCAGCTGCACACCGACTGTGCTGTGTGGAGGTCCACAGACCAGCCAGCTCGGTTCTCTCTCCCAGAAGCACGTGTTTGTTAAAGTCACCGGGGCAGAACACCAGATGCTCCATCTTTCTCGTCTTTCCCGTTTCAGGGCATCTCCTCTCGGGGTGCCTGGAGATGCTCTCCCTCCTTTTTGCTCTAGGGAGGAAGAACACACATCACAACCTTGCCCCCTCTGATGGGCTGTGGCCTGGATGAGAAGGTTGCAATTCCAGACATGGTCTGGACGAATCTATTACATGTCTCCTCCTAGAAGAGGAAACAAAAAGCTAGTGTAAAACCAACACCTCTGGTTCTTTCTGGTGTTACTGCTTATCTAATACCCATAAAAGCCAGCATTCTTGAATTGCTATATAAGGGATTTGCTAAGTCAGATCATATAGACCTGGTTAAGCTGATGGAAACCTGTATAATACCAGGTGGTTATACAGACTTCATGTAACTAGGCCAATGTGCTAAAGGCTTGATAGTTTTGAATCCTCTGTCATGGCACCAGAGAGGCTGTGTTTGACCCAGATCACCCTCTCACAAAAAGTGCAGAGTGGTGGGTTTGGGCACTGGCCGGGCCCCCTTATCCTCCCAGGTTGTCAGCCCAGTGCTATTTCCAACCATCCTTCACAGAGTCATTGAAGTGGTTAGAAAAAGACAGAGATTCTGGGTGGGCTGGACTGGGCCCAGGGCCTCGGTCACTCTAGCCTGGAGCTAGGGCTGAAAACCACTGGAGTAAATGTTGCCTTTATTGGCTGCTAAGCTGTGTAACTCCAAAAGCCAAATCCTCCAGACTTATCCTGGCACTCTAAACTGACACTTTCTAGAAGAATTTGATTTGAATGCTTCTCATAGGCATGTATAAAGAGGAATTGGACTTAAAAAGATGAACCCATACAGTTTCCAGTTTTCCTGTTTAAATGTTAGACCTTCTACAATCTGTGAAGTAGAATAGTATATAGCCCTTAAGTTAGCAAGAAGTGTTCTCACATGGCGAAGTACTTACATTATGGTGGAAAAAAAGCTGTATACATTTTGCATTTTGAAAACCCAGTTAGAAAGCTGCTACCAAGACTGGACAGAATTATTAGTTACTTTTCTCTGCCTTTATGTTTTCCAGATTGTTTACAGTTGTATTTGTAAGATCAGAAAACAAAAAGACACAAGCAGTCACTCAGGCCTGTTTTCACTTAGCATTTTGTTCTCAGGCTCGTCCACACTCTTCCCTTTACTGTAATCTGGACTTGATACAATTTTTCGATCCACTGCTGTATCTGTTTACTCTGTGTCCAAATCATGTTGTCTAATATTTGAAGAAAAATTAGTTCCTTTTTTTTTTTGAAGAAAAATTAGTTCTGGTTAGGGTGGATCCTAGGTTGAAAAGAGTGAGATCTGGGGCTAGTCTTTGAGGCCTGTGTTTTATCACACGTTCGTCCTCAGGTCTACACTGCTACAGGCCCTCCTGTCTGCCTGGTATTAATGGTTTCACACTCCAGTTAAATAGAGGACATAGACACAAGGTGAAATACCACTATTTTAGTTGCCAAGTAAGAGTACCTGAACAGGGAATACTTCCATTTATCATTACGATTGTTTGATGAAAGAACAAAAGAATGGTCCTTTAAAGAGAACCAGGTAATTCTTTTTTTTTTTTTTTTTCTCTTATTTTGGGTGGTGGATAACAAGCATTCACTGTATTTTTTCTTTATGCTTTTTAAGTTTAAATAAAAGTAATTTTTCAAAAAAAAAAAAAGAAAAGAGACGTAGGAAGAAGAATGATCATTTCAGTTCTGAAACACAAATCTTGGTCTTTGGGTAAAGCATCTAGATATATGTATGCTACAGATACTGCATGGTGTCTTTGTTTGTGTGTGATCCTGCAGTATTTTCAGGAATGTGCACACTGGCCATAAAACATTTACCAACAGTACCTTCCATGTGGTACACCTGCAAGGCCCATGCATTTTGAACATTGGTGTTAACAGCAGAAGGAGAAGAGACAAGGTCACCCTGCCTGCTGGACTGTGCACAGCTCCATCCTACAGTCAGGCACACTTATCTGAAGCTGGACTTTTCAATCACTCTTTACTTTGTTATATTTCTGGTAACTCCTTCCCACTTATTACATGAAAAGCTGTCTTGCTGAAAGAACTTTTTATATTTCTGGTCATTTGGACCTATTCTGTCATAAGATATATTTGTACCCAAAGGATAGATTTTGTCCATTTTTGGAAAAAAAATCATGTGGGCAATTTCTGATGCTTTTAATCAGTCACCTAAGCCACTTAGACCAATGAAAGGTAGGTTGATCTTCCTGCTGCTAAAGGAATGAAATTTTCCTCTATGCACCATGCCCATGTTGGCTTGGACTTTAGCATTTGTAAACAAAAATATTTTCCCCCAAATAACATTAATTCTCAAAGCTGGAGTTTGAATCCAATTCCTCTTGTAGAAGAAAATTCTTTTTTTTTTTTTTTTAAATTTTCTCCTTTCCCTTGAACTGATAAATTTAGGGGAGGTTAATAGGTCAGAAGAAGAACAGTGAGAATGCTTCTTCTATACATTACATAAATTCCTATGATTCAACCATAAAAACTACTTACCTGAACACCCTGTTATTCCCCATTAAGATAGATAAAGGCAAGGACATACAGGTTGATAAGATTACTTGTTATACATAAGAGGCTGCCTGGATTCTCAGAAATACCAGACCATGCATCTTCATAAAGTGTTATTCTACTTCATATGATATAGTTTTGTAAAAAAGGAAAAAAGGTGTATGAACATTTGTAAAATATAATTTGAATGTGTATGTAAAAATGTTATACAAATTAACAATATTTAAAATGACAGAAATTATATCTGTTGTGTGATGTATTGTCCTAGAAAGGTAAAATTTGTCACTGCCTTATCTATGTGAATGCGTGTGTGTGTGTATGTGTGTGTTTGTGAAAGTAGAAGGGAATAAAAATAAGGATGAAGGGTTCAGTTTCCAATTTGCATTCGGAGACAGCTGTATACCTTCTGTGTCTTTAGCAATTGCAGGCTAAGTATGGAATTTGAGAACATGATCGCCAGGGTTCTTGCTCCAGTAACAGAAACACCAAGACCAAGGCAGGCAGGGCCCAGAACCAGGCTTCTCATGATCAGGCAGTCATATCAAATACCCTTCAGTCACTCAGTCGTGTCCGGCTCTTGCGACCCCATGGCCTGTAGCCCACCAGGCTCCTCTGTTTATGGGATTCTCCAGGCAAGAATACTGGCATGGGTCGCCATTTCCTACTCCGGGGGATTTTCCCAACCCAGGGATCAAACCCCTATCTCTTGCGTCTCCTGCGTTGGCAGGCAGATTCTTTACCAACTGTACCACCTGGGAAGCTCCCTACGGTGGAATATAAATCATACCTTTATGCTGTGGCATGACGGTGGCCTCTGCCTTACAACACACGTTTGGTTCATACTGACTCAACAGTAAGCAAATTTCTCAAAATATCATTTGGATGAGGGTCGGGAAGAGAAACCCCTCTCCTTCCGTACTTTGCACTCCTCTTTCCCATCCCATGTCAGAGGCAGGTAACAGAGAAGAAGCCATCCCCGAGGAGTCAGTCTGCAGGATAACAGAGATTGGACCCGTTTATGATCGCATCCCTGCACACACCAGGGACCACGAACAGCCTCCTCTAGACTGGCCGGAAGGAATGGCTAGACATCACTGCTAACCCTTTCTCTGTTCTTTCCTTCTAGTGAGGACTCTGTGATGGATTGAAAGAAGGGCTTGGTGTCCTTCAGGGAAGGACGGGAGTACATACATGGGGACTGTTGTAAACAGGATGTTAGTCAGTGTCAGTACCTGCTACTCACATCCACCAGATAATTCCTACCTGATTTGCCATATATATAAATATATATATATGCCACACACACACACACACACACACACATATATATATATATATATACATATAAAATCTTCGCTTGCATCTTCAACTTGTGTATCAGGCCTGAAAACACTGAATCTTCAGACAAGCAGAAAAACGCTGCCGTGCTGAAACTCTGAAAGCAGCAGCAGCCCCATTTGTCTCCAGGACTTCAGGATGCAAAATTGCCTCTCACAGATCACTCATTCACTGTCCTTTCTGGAACAATAGCCTGGAATCACTGTCCAAAGTCAATCCCCACTTGACATGAAGGATATAGCTTAAAGATTTGCTTTGGAAATTAAGATTCCCAATGTACATTTAAAACAAGGCTTGTTATTTACAGAGCACATTTTTCAAATGGGGCTTCTATTTTGTTTTGTTGTCTCCTGGCATACTGTTTGGGCTTCCCTGATGGCTCAGATGGTAAAGACTCTGCCTGCAATGCAGGAGACCTGTGTTTGATCCCTGGGTTGGGAAGATCCCCTGGAGAAAGGAAGGGTTACCCACCCCAGTATTCTTGTCTGGAGAATTCCATGGACAGAGGAGCCTGGCACTCTACAGTCCACGAAGTCCTAGAGAGTTGGACATGACTGAGCTACTACCACTAACAGGAATGCTAAACTGAACACATGGTGGTATCACTTCTATGGTTGGGTTTTTATGGGGAAGTTGGTTGCTTGACCCAATCAGTAATGCTATGATATCCGTCAAGAGACCTTTACGGGTAATATGCTATATGCAAGGTAGTAGCAAGGTTGATTTTGCATCCAAGCTTCACTTGTACTTCAAGTAAAAACACAGGACTTGAAAGTGAAACTGTCTGGAAAATCTAGATGGTATAATCTTTGCATAGATACACTGTATGCCAGAAAATGCTATTAAAACCTGTGTCATAAGTAGAGTGAAGAAAAAACTTAGTGTAAAATACATGTAATACCACTGTCTCTAAAATAAGTGTTTACTTTAAAAAAGAAATATGAAATCAGTGCTAGAGTAAAAGCCAGTGCTAAGTACAACCCCCTGCTTGGCCATCAAGACTCTGGATAACATGGGCAAATTCCTCTTCATCTCTGAATTTTTAGTTTGCTCATCTGTAAAGCCAGGCAGCTGGAACAAGATGATCTATTGTGTCTATTCCAGTGTTGAAATTCTATGATTTTCTGATTCTGTCTGAGTCATTAACAGAAAATAGAAATAAGCATCAAAATATCAAAACACATTTTGCCTTTCATCATGAATACACACCTCCAAACTCTCAAATCCTCAGTGCATCAAGTTATATTTCATAATTACCATGTAATATCTACTGGTATTATCTCCAAATGCTGTATTTTGTCAAGAATTAGCATCTAAGAGTAATTAAAAATTCAGAATATTGAATTCCTTACAGAGTACACTCATCAGCCACTAATGATTATTCATTTTTTGTTTCACTGTGATTAACTTACCTCTGGTTTTATTATTGTAATCATTCTAGTGCCCTCATTTTTCCCTACCTGAATAAACTTCTAGGAACATTCAGAGAAACATTAAATAAAGTGATATTTTTATAACATCAGGCTGAGATACAGTTAATAATTACTTTTTGGAATATGAAGCAACAGATGGTAATCAGCTATTTTTCATTTCCACAAGGGACAAAGAAAGACTAAAGCAAGAACAAAAAAGTTTGTGAATACCAAAAGAAGTTCTGGTCATTTTTACTTTTTAGAATTTGGCACCAAGAAATGTCGGTCAACCTGTTTTTCTGAATATATTTGAGAATATGGCTGGTATATTTGTAGTGGCTGAGTTGAAAGGCCTCATGAAAATTAGACAGAAAATTATATTCCTCCCAGTCCCTTTCATGAACATAATTTCTACAAACTGTATCTAAGCTCAGCCCTGGGAATGATATAAATATGCCCCCAGGTAACCTGGACAGACCCATCTCTACTTCACCGTTTCCATGGAAAAGTTTTCTAAAGTATCTTGGCTATTCCTTTGGGGGTTCATAAGCTCATGAGGACTGTGCCATTTTTATCCATGGTCAGAAGTCATTGCAGAGGAGAGAGGAGAAGAATGGGCTGAAAAAAGACCTGACAAGAATTAAACAATAAATTAATATTCATGACAGCTGTATGTCACCAAATTTTACACATTCTCTCATATAATTCCCACAACAAACCCAAAGCCATATTCTCAGAAATGTTCACTTGCCTATAGTTTTGCAACTACTAAATGGATGAGTAGGAATTTGAATCCAGAAAAATTTCTTAAGAGTGTTGAGAGGAACTATCATGAACAATATTTCAAATAGATGATTGTTGATTTGAGGGTCTTTATCTACATGTTTAACCCCTTCATTTATTTGACCCCATTAATCTGGGACCAATAATTTTTAGAATTTCAAAGCACTGAAGAAAACATGGATTCATTAATAAAGGATATTAGGTAGTCATCTAGAAAAAAAGAAGTTGGATCCTTACCTGTTGGATTCATATTTTTCAAATATTTTAATACAAACCAAAAATGAAACCATAAAAACACTTGAAGGGGGGAACTTTTTAATAATCAAAGAGCAGAGAAGGCTCTTTTAAGAAGAGCATAAAACTCAGAAAACATAACAGAAAAGTAAACTAGACTATGCTAAAAATAAATTCAACATTGCTAAACCACTATAAGCAGTCAAAATAATGCAACCACCTAGAAGATTTGCAATTTGTATCATGGTCAGAATTTTTCTAAAGTGTAAACAGTGCCTACAGATTAATATAAAAATACCCACAAAAGGCTGTTGATAATAGAGGAAACTATATATATGTGGGAA
This sequence comes from Redunca redunca, assembly GCA_006410935.1. Lineage (NCBI taxonomy): Eukaryota > Metazoa > Chordata > Mammalia > Artiodactyla > Bovidae > Redunca > Redunca redunca. The sequence continues at coordinate 521,934 of SJYQ01001000.1, forward strand.
TAGAGGGTTTGTGGAACTCTCTGACTTCCACTCAGTTCTACTGTAAACCTATAACTGTTCTAAACAATAAAGTCTGTTTAAAAAATCCATGAGCATCCGATAGGAAAAGGGGACATAGAAGGTCAATAGACAGTTCATATGCAAAAATGAAAATAGCTCTTAAAATTAAGAAAAGATATTTAATCTTACTCATAATAAGAGAAAATAAATGATGATGTTTTAAAGACACTACATTTTGTGTATTATAGTGGAAAAGATTAGAAGGTCTTACTAACACATCCTGTTGAAAAATGTGGAGAAACAGATCCTTTCACACATTTCTAAGGGTGTTGCTGTAACCTCCATATAGGGCAATTTGAGAATATCTCACAAAATTTTAAATGCACATATTCTTTTCACCCAGCAGTTTCACCTCCAGGAATTCATCATTCTGATATAATCCCATATGTGTGAAATTTTATGTGCAGAATGGTATTCATTTTTGAATATTCATGTCCATGATATTTTTTATAATAGCAAAAGACTAAAAATTCATATACATTGCATTTTGTAATAATAATAATAAAAGATTGGAAGCACCTCTGGTGTCTATCAATAAGAGACAGGTTAACTAAATTAGAGTGCAGTCATAATGTTGGGGTGTGGAGAAATGTTACTGTCATACACTTTTGGTTTTCAATAGTAAGAGTTTTTCCCTAATGTTCTTATGTCTTGCCCCACTGTTTCCTGAAGTGGGTTGCCTAATTATTGAGTTTGAGTGAGAAACTGCCAGTGCTACTGATCTGTTTGCCCATCTTTCTTTTGGGATCTACCTGCTCCATATTTATGTCTATTTCATCAGATCATGAGCCTTTCGGGGAAGCCATTCATGTAGGAAGGTCCATGACTCTGAGTACTTCTCACTAAGTTGGTAAAATTGGTAAGTCTGTCTAATTTGAAGGTTCAGTGTTAGGAAATCATTGTCACTGTGTATCTGAGCTGCATTCTCCAGCGTCAGCTTTACCAGTAATACATTTATATTTTTTCATCTTCATCTGCTTTGCATGGTGTTCTCACAGAGGTTTCAAAATTCAGGTGGGACAAGCACAGGTGTCATATACTGTTCCTCCCCTATTTAACACACACATTTGGATCCTATCCACTCACAGAAATGAGAGAGTGTTCTGGGTACAGAGAGGATGCAATCTCCAAGTTAAATTGATGGCAGAAAAGAGCAAGGTGCAGAACAGCCTGTGTAGAGTGCCACCATTTGGCTAAAAGGAAGTGGAGGAAAGAACATATGTTCTTTTGTATCTGCCTAACATCTTTGAAAGGATAACACTTGAAATTGATAGCAATTGGTTGCCTCTACAAAGGGAAAGAGTGTGGCTGGGGAAAGAGATGGGAGATTTTCCAGTGTCCGCTTCTGTGCCATCTAGTTTTGAATATATGAGAATGTATGTGAGTTCCTTTCCTCTGTAATGCATGCTTCTAAAATTATCTTTTTCTCTTCCCTCTCTTTCTTGCTCCCCCATCAATGTCTATTCCACCAGTGCTGGTGTTCATGTGCGCATGTGTGTTAAGCTGCTTCAGTAGTGTCTCTTTGCAATCCTATAGACCATAGCCTGCTATACTCTTCTGTCCATGGGATTCTCCAGGCCAAATTACTGGAGTGGATTGCCATGCCCTCCTCCAGGGTTCTTCCCGACCCAAGGATCAAGCCATCTTCTATTATCTCTTCTGCATTGGCAGGCAGGTTCTTTACCACTAGCGCCACCTGGGAACCCCACTGGTGTTCATAAAACAATATAATTGTGCAATATGAGAAGGGGCAAGATTTACCTATGACAATTCTTGGTCTTTATTCTTCCCTGACACCTAAAAAGGCTTCTGTCTGCTCAGTCCCTTGTTGGCCCTCCTTATCCATGAAGGGCTCTTTCCACCAGGTGACTGGGGCTTTGATGATGCTGAATCAAGAGACAGGGATTCAGGTGGAAGTCAGCTCAATGGGAAAGAAGCTGGAGGCGGAGTTCAGGTTGTCTGAGAGGTTGACACAAAATGAATTGAGAGATATGTGGAAAGTAGGTATAAGTATGTGGGAAGTAAGGTGTAAGTATGAGAGAAGTAGGAAGTATTCCTGAGAATTGCATAAACTTCATGGTTCTGAGACAGGACTATGTGAGTCACAGTTTCAGTGAGCTTAACAAATATGACTTTTAGCTGAAAACCATTGTGATTGAGCTTGGCTGCTTTGGATCACCTCAAATATTAAACTGCAGCCATGAAATTAAAAGACACTTGTTCCTTGGAAGAAAAGTTATGAGAAAGCTAGACAGCACATTAAAAAGCAAAAATATCACTTTGTCCACAAAGATCCATCTAGTCAAAGCTATGGCTTTTCCAGTAGTTATGTATGGATGTGAGAGTTGAACCATAAGTAAGGCTGAGTACCAAAGATTTGATGCTTTCAAACTGTGGTGCTGGATAAGACTCTTGAGAGTCCCTTGGACTGCAAGGAGATCAGACCAGTCAATCCTAAAGGAAATCAACACTGAATACTCATTGGAAGAACTGATGCTGAAGACAAAGCTCCAATACTTTGGCCACCTGATGTGAAAAACCAACTCACTGGGAAAGACCCTGCTGCTAGGAAAGATTGAAAGCAAGAGGAGAAGGAGGTGACAGAGGATGAGATGGTTGGATGGCATCATGGACTCAATGGACATGAGTTTGAGCAAACTCTGAAAGATAGTAAAGGACAGGGAAGCCTGGCATGCTGCAGTCGTGGAATAGCAAAGTGTCAGACACAGCTTAGTGACTGAATAACAACAAAAATAACAATATCAGCATTCAGTAGACATATAAAACAAGTTATAAGGATTAAAGCCCTCCCATTGATAAACTTCTACTGATTCATTTACTATGGAGAATAAGTGAAAGTCACTCAGTCATGTCTGACTCTTTGCCAATCCCATGGATGACATAGTCCATTGAGTTTTCTAGGCCAGAATACCGGAGTGGGCAGCCTTTCCCTTCTCCAGGGGATCTTCCCAATTCAGGGATCAAACTCAGGTCTCCCACATTGCAGGTGGATTCTTTCCCAGCTGAGCAACAAGGGAAGCCCAAAAATACTGGAGTGGGTAGCCTATCCCTTCTCCAGCAGATCTTCCCAACCCAGGAATCAAACCAGGGTCTCCCGCATTGCAGGCAGATTCTTTCCCAGTTGAGCCACAAGGGAAGCCCAAGAATACTGGAGTGGGTAGCCTATCCCTTCTCCAGCAGATCTTCCCAACCTAGGAATCAAACTGGGGCCTCCTGCAGGCAGATTCTTTACCAATGGAGCTAGCAGGGAAGCCCTTATTACAGAGATGCATAGCTTATTACCTTTTTCCTTCCTAAAAATACAATAAGGGCACAGATATCCTGTGTCCTAGGAGCTTCCAGTGAACAGTTTTGTGTTTTTTTTTCACCAGCAGGTATCAGACACAAGCAGTGGGCAGCCACTGCAGACACTGAGCTAAGTTTACCAGCACCTCCATGCCATAAAGTCTTGATGGAGGAGACCTAAGTGAAGTCAAAGCCCTTCTGGTGGTGGGGAGAGCTCACCCAGACCCTTTTCCCAAATCTACTGACCCTACGATTCACACATCTCCCATCCCTAACTTCTGTTTCTTCCTCCAGCTGATCTGCAAATGCTTGGTTTGAATGTGCATATAAGACATATTTTCATTGGTAAGACTGAGTTCTGTTTATATTATAAAATACAAAACTACACCATTTTATGCAGATCATTAAAGAAGTATCAGATTGTCTTCGTTATAAATTTTCTTTCTTCCCAACATGAAATTCTGTTCACATATTTTCAGTTTTCACAGTTTGTTGCTCATATAGCTCATTACTTGGAAATACACACACTCAGGGAAACTTGGGCTTAAGTAAGATTTAGCAACATTGCCCCTCTCTGCTGAGATCTGCTGAGGATTTTGTTAGAATCCTTGAGTTCTGGAATTATCATTGGCTTCTATGACAATGAGAGTAATACGAAATAATCACTGGTAAGAACTTGTTTCCTAATCAGAGAGGTTTGGGATATATGGAGAAACAGCTTAAAATTTTGATTTAAAACCTCAGGGAAAAAATTCAACAATATTTGTTGCGTATCATTCAAATACCTAAGTAGAAGCAGAATTCCCTACAGAATAGAAACTTTTCTGAAATACATAGCAAAAAGATTTCCTTTCTTAGACTTTTTATAATTATCTATGGAAGCAGGAAGAACAAAGCTAAAAAACGATATGTTCTGGATGCTTTTCAATGCTCTGATTTTATTTTCAGCTATATCCGCCCCCTCCCTCATTCATGAAAGTCATATCATCCTAGTCAGATATTATTTTCACTTGGGAATGCTGCTTTCAATAGTAAGGTTTAATAACATTGAATTTATAGTGTGTATGGACTTTCAAAACCTTGTAGCAGTTTTCCTGTATTTCTAAATCCACAAGTATTCCTTCTCAGTGGAATATACTAATTCCTTGAATTGCTTGTGGATTAACAGTTGTAAGTCTATTTGTTCGCTTACACAGAATTGTATTTTGTTTAATAAGACATCACCAGCAAACAATACCCTATTTCCCGAAACTTTGATGAATCAGAGTAAATGACAAGTGAACACCCCTTCCCTCTTTTCAAGGCAAGCCCCCAACACCAACACCAACTACACACTGGATGGTGCACATCAGTGGTAGCTCCTCTGATGCAAGGAAGAGTAAGGAGCCCTTTCCTGGGCCAGATCTCTGAAAACTGGGAAAGCTTGGAAGCAATGCTCATGGAAAAAAAAGTGAACATGAAAGTTAGTCTCACCATCGTGTCTGACTCTTTGCAATCCCATGGACTGTAGCTTGCCCAACTCCTCTGCCTATGAAATGCTCTAGGCAAGAGTAGTGGAGTGGGTTGCCATTTCCTTCTCCAGGGGATCTTCCCTACCCAGGGACTGAACCTTGGTCTCCTACATTGCAAGCAGATTCTTTACCAATTGAGCCACTAGGGAAGCCCATTGCCCATGGAAGAGCTGGCCAAATACCCAAAAACAACTGGCCTAGTCTTGTGCCTAGAAAGGTGATTTAGAGCAAGGGATTCTGTAGTTCCGAATTTGTCCTTCCTTCTTGAGATGCTTCCTGCCATTCCAATAAGTTTTTTTAAGGCATTTTGATTGAGCAGTTATTGCAGCCCTCACTTTTTGATATGACTTTAACGGAAATCTGCTAAGCCTGGCATCTACTGGGGTAGGCAACAAGTAGCTTGATTCCAACTATGACATAGAAGGGGGCTTCCCTGATAACTCAGTTGGTAAAGAATCTGCTTGCAGTGCAGAAGACTCCAGTTCAAATCCTGGGTTGGGAAGATCCCATGGAGAAGGCTTTGGCTATCCACTCCAGTATTCTTGGGCTTTCCTTGTGGCTCAGCTTGTAAATATTGTAAAGTAATTAACCTCCAGTTAAAATAAATAAGTTGTATTTTTTAAAAAATTAAAAAATAAAAAGAATCTGCCTGCAATGCGGGAGACCTGGGTTCGATCCCTGGGTTGGGAAGATCCCCTGAAGAAGGGAAAAGTTGCCCACTGTAGTATTCTGGCCTGGTTGCAAAGATTCAGACATGACTGAGTGACTTTTATTTCCACTTTCTATCTTTCATGACACAGAAAAGGGGAGGGAGTGGGGCTGGAGGTAGATAATATAAAGAGGTGACAGTCAATCTCTTTTGTTCTATTTTCTGCTGTGATGAAAAATAAGACCAACTAAAATCATGACTCATCTTCTCAGTTTAACCATCTGATTATAAAATGTTTAGTGGTTCCCTCATATTTCCCATCATTATGAATTTTGTTCTCCGCTTTGGCATTTGGCCATTATATTACATGGAAAGAACTGGCCACAGGCACCTTTCCTTGCCACTCATATGATTAAGAGTTTCATGATGTTCAAATGCTATGTTGTTGCTATAAAATTGCATGCATGAATAATCAAGAAATGTTATTCTAAATCAGAAGGATAAACAACCTGCTACATCTTGGTTACAAGACTGCAACCACAATCAGTCTCTGCTCAATTTAGCTGAAAATGACTAATGATTAGAACAAGGTTATATCACTCCAAGAGCAGGTCATGTCTTAAAGTTACAGCCTCAAGTAATAGAAAACTGCCTTGCCACAGCAAAGACTGAGATTGCAGTCCTACTATTTAAGGTAGAAATACTTTGTGATTTGTCAACTCAACTTGTAAAAAAATGAGGAGTCCATATACTAAAGGAATCCACCCAGTGTCCTGAGCTGGTCTACCTCTATGTGAGTGAATATATTAGGGCACCATTATGTGCCACCTGATAATCTGGAAACGAATTTGTCTCTGTTAATTTAAGTAATATTCACATCTCATACTGAGTGGGCTTCCCAGGTGGCACTAATGGTAGAGAATCCACCTGCCAATGCAGGAGATGTAAGAGATGCAGTTTTGATCCCTGGGTTGGGAAAATCCCCTGGAGCAGGACATGGCACCCCACTCTAGTATTCCTGTCTGGAGAATCCCATGGACAGAGGAACTTGGCAGGCTACAGTCTACAGGGTTACTAAGAGTCAGACATATCTGAGCAACTGAGCACACATAATTACCTGTGGGAGTAAATTCTTAGAGATTACCAGTAGATGATTGCAAAACCTCAATAAATGTGGTCAACTAGTAACTTCAGAATTATTAATCAGATTCTTTCAAGATGGCAAGAAGCAAAGACATACTGTGATTACCTCAAATCATGGACAGTTATTATAAAGAATCACAAGGAAGGAAAAGAGACATGAGACATCCTCAGGAGCCTTATAACCAGGGACTTTAGACCCTGAAAGTCTGCTCTGGAGTCAATAGGAGCCAAGAGAATCACTTTCATTATAACTGGTCATCTGCCGCTCCATCCAAGCTTTGCCACTGTGATGAATCGACAGTTCCACATCTCTGTTGCTTCTGCTCCTACCATTGCTGACTCAGTGCATGCTCCTTATTGGGGAGGTTTCTTCTTATTTAAGGCGTTAGTGCCTCATGGCTTTCTGCCCTTTCTGATTTTTTTTTTTTTTTTTGCATTCATTTTGCATTTCTTGCGTTTTTGCGTTGCAATTCTTTTTTGCATTCTTCTAATAAGACTCTTGAAGAAAGTGAAAGAGGAGAGTGAAAAAGCTGGCTTAAAGCCAAACATTCAGAAAACTAAGATCATTGCATCTGGTCCCATCACTTCATGGGAATTAGATGGGGAAACAGTGGAAACAGTGTCAGACTTTATTTTGGGGGGCTCCAAAATCACTGCAGATGGTGATTGCAGCCATGAAATTAAAAGATGCTTACTCCTTGGAAGGAAAGTTAGGACCAACCTAGATAGCATATTTTTTCAATTAATTTAAATTTATTTATTTTAATTGGAGGCTAATTACTTTACAGTATTATATTGGTTCTGCCACACATCAACATGAATCCACCACAGGCATACACGAGTTCCCCATCCTGAACCCCTCTCCTACCTCCCTCCCTGGACCATCGCTCCGGGTCATCCCCGTGCACCAGCCCCAAGCATCCTGTATCCTGCATTGAACTTGGACTGGCGATTCATTTCTTATATGATATTATACATGTTTCAATGCTATTCCCCCAAATCATCCCACCCTCTCCCTCTCCCACAGAGTCCAAAAGACTGTTCTATACATCTGTGTCTCTTTTGCTGTCTTGCATACAGGGTTATTGTTACCATCTTTCTAAATTCCATATATATGCATTAGTGTACTGTATTGGTGTTTTTCTTTCTGGCTTACTTCACTCTGTATAATCGGCTCAAGTTTCATCCACCTCATTAGAACTGATTCAAATGTATTCTTTTTAATGGCTGAGTATTACTCCATTGTGTATATGTACCACAGCTTTCTGATCCATTCATCTGCTGATGGTGGATCTCTGGCCAGCACAGAAACTTCTGCCTTGGGGTCATAGGCCCATTCAGCCTTGTCCTCATCAGCTGTGCCCAAGGGAGCAAGAATGTGCAGTACAAAAATGACTCACTTAAAAAAAAAGACCCCTATGTGTAAGAAACACTTCAGAAGGGTGTGGCAAGCATTCTGAGGATACTAGAGGACCTCCTTCCATGAAATCAGGGCAGGACTGTGACTTAGGCAGTGGAACCTAGTATACTGTGTTGTGTTATATTGATAGAGGCCCTCCTAGATGGTAAACAACGAAATTCCAAAAAGCAGTAGGAGACCAGTTGTTGCCCAACAGAGAACAAGCTTAAGGGTCAGTCCATCTGAAAACTGCTTTTATTGTGGAGAGGTGTTTCTTTCATGGAAGCCATATATTAACCTTCCTTCTTCTGAGCTCAAATAACCTTCACATAAAACCAACTTTATGTAATTTGACTACAGGGCAAGTATACATGGCTCTTTCAACAGGAAGATATGTGTGTATATAAATAAACTATATATACAAACAAAGCTACATATAATACAAAGAGTCCCTGAGTTAGAATGGTTAAACTTAAAATTTTTTTGACTTTATGATGACATCAAAGAAATATACATTTAGTAGAACCTGTCCTTTGAATTTTGAGTTTTGATCTTTCCCTGGGATGTGCATTATGATATGCTAGTGATACTGAGCAGGGTAGTGAGCTGTAGCTCCTAATCAGCGGTAAGCTTGAGAGGGCAAATGATCGATACACTTACAGCCTTTTGTTTTTCACTTGCAGTGAGTACCATATTCAATAAATTACTTGAGATAGTCAACACTTTATTATAAAATAGGCTTTGTGTTAGATGACTATCTGACTGTGGACTAATGTAGGTAAGCTAAGCTATGATGTCCAGTATATTAGGTATATGAAACACATTTTTGACTTACAATATTTTCAACTTATGACATCAGGATATAACTCCATTGTAAGTTGAGAAAAATCTGTATATCTGTATGTGTTTCTAGACAATGTACATAAAGTGAAAGCGAAGTCACTCAATCATGTCCGACTCTTTGCGACCCCTTGGGCTGTAGCCTACCAGGCTCCTCCATCCGTGGGATTTTCCAGGCAAGTGTACTGGAGTGGATTGCCGTTTCCTTCTCCAGGAGATCTTCCCAACCCAGGGATCGAACCCAGGTTTCCTGCATTGCAGGCAGACGCTTTACCATCTGAGCCACCAGGGAAGACTCAGACAATGTACATAGACACAAATAGATTTATATAACATATACAGTAATGTATAATCTTCATTATATGTATTCCATCATATCATATGTATTCTATTATAAATGAAAGGAAAAGTCACTTAGTTGTGTCCAACTCTTTGGGATCCCATGGGCTAATACAGTCCATGGAATTGTCCAGGCCAGAATACTGGAGTGGATAGCCTTTCCCTTCTCCAGGGGATCTTTCCAACCCAGGGATCAAACCCAGGTCTCCCACATTATAGGTGGATTCTTTACCATCTGAGCCACAAGGGAAGGCCAAGAATACTGGAATGGGTAGCCTTCTCCAGAGGGTCTTCCTGACCCAGGAATTGAACCAGGTCTCCTGCATTGCAGGCAGAGTCTTAACCAACTGAGCTATCAGGGAAGCCCCATTTTATAAATGATAAAAATATATAATATGTAGTATATATTTTAGATAAAATATAAATAAATATGTGTATCATAATGTATATATATTTCCATGATACTTACAAATGTAAATTTATCCCTCAGAGATAGAACTCATAAAAATTAAGATTCTGGCCCTCAAAAGTTGAGGATCCACCCCTAAAATATGATAAATGCCTCCAAAGGAAATTTCTAGCTGAAGCTCAACAAGCCTCCCCCTTATTCTACACCTCTGACTCCCCATGAACAATAAACCTATTGGAAACTTCAATACAAAGCACTTCCTTGTCAAGGGAATCCCATATGTATTCACTCAATAATTGATAAGAATCATCTTAATTTAGCCAGACTGTTGGCTATTACACTGCACACCAGACTCACAAATAGTTTTCCAAACTGAGTCATGGGAGATGGTTAAAAGGAAGAAAAAAGTGCTTCCAAGTCTTAAAAACAACCTGAAATGGAGATAAGTATACTATTATTTGCAGATTTTAGGCTCAATCTTGGCTATTCAACAGCATCAGTTTTCCACCTTCATTTCTGCCTTCCTTCTGTTCATGAGCACAATACACTTCCATTACAGACCACTCTCATACACACAGTGAGTTTCAGTAAGGTGGCATACACACAGCAGAGGACCATTCTTCCACTCTTCTACCTTATGAAGACTTTCAAAGCACTGGTCTACTGCAGTCTAGGTAAATTGCATCTGGAGTTGCACAGTGTATAGACTGCACAGTTGCGTGCCTCAGTTGCATATAACCGACCTTCTAATACCTTTGATTGGTATACAGTCTAGGTTTAAACTACTCCTGTCTATTCACTTTGTCTTTTGAATTCTTAGAAAGCATGAAAGGACAATAATTATAGACAATTAGGGGACAAAAACGCCAATGTACACACAGGTACTAAAGGCAATAGGTGATGAAATGTTTAATGCTCAGGCTCAGTAAAAACCACAGTTCTGGCGGAGTTATTTTCATCATTCTTCAAGGTTCTGAAAGAAGTAAACTGTGTCAGGAGGAAATATTGCTTTGTGTCTGGGGCTGAGGCTTGGGAGATGAAGGTTAAATACAAGAAATTGCTTGGGGTGGATTTAACTGTGGTCAATAATTCCAGGAAACACACTATATTTTCATTCTGTGGAAATAAGCTTCTGTAAGTTTCCTGTGTGTGTGTGTGTGTGTGTGTGTGTGTGTGTGTGTGTTTGTATGTGTGAGAGACAGAGAGAGAGAGAGAGAGGCAGGGAGAGAATGGCTGTATATATGCAAGAATGTCTCAATTCCTTCAATCAGAAAAATCATTTTCAATAAAAATTGTTTGATTGTGGAGGTGGTTATGAGATTCTTTCAACTTAAAAGTAGCAATTCTCCACCCCATTAATTCCGTCTTCAAAGTTCACCATTATTTAAACATCGTTGTTTGTCTCCTCCTCAGAGTTGCTGGTTTGGAAAGACTCCTTCCACATCCATTAACCACTGAAGCAGGCAGGGCTCCTGTTGCGTTATCTTATTAAATGACTGTTTGCTTTTTAAATGCCTTATATATATATTTAAAAAAAGCACAAGATCTATTTCCTGTCATGAAATAACCACATTGATTAAAACACAAATCCAGCAAGATGGCCTCAAAATTTGCTTCTGCCAAATTGGCAATGACTGTGAAAACTAAGATTGCTGTAAAACAGCTTTAAGATGTGAAACCCCACCAGTAACTATTATTGTGAGGTAGGAACAGCACGAAAATAAACAGTATTCTGAAAAGAATCTGGCAAGGCAGAATGGTCTGAACTATATGCTAAAAATGCTTCAAAGCATCTAAGGTGAATATGAATTAGAGAACTAAGGAACTTAATACCAACTAACTGGCCTTGATCTGTCCCTCTTCTTCCTTCAGGACAGTTCCCACACTGCCACCAAAACATTCTTTCTTAGATATTAGGTAATTAAAACTGCTAGATGTTTCCCTTCTACTTACAGATCAAGTCCAAAATTTCGGCATTGAGTGCATTGCCCTCCCTCTGTGTGTTCTGATTTCTTTCTCTCTCCATATGATGACCCTCTCCCACCCACACTGGAGCACCAAACCCTGCAAATTCTCTCTGTGTCTGTGTTGTCCTCTAAAGCACAACTGATCCTTTCTACCTGGTGTGCACTTCCTTTGTCTTTCAAAATCGACTTCAGAAATCATCTCTATGGGATCCCTCCCCAGACTCCTTTCCCTCCTGTAAATATTTTGTGGCACCTCTCACTGTGGTAAGATGGGACACTGGCGGAGTCATCTGCTGGAAGTATTTGGGAGTATTTGAGGCTGGAGTAACTGCCTGTAAGTTGTGGTTGCTCAGTAAACACACTGACTTACTTTGACTGAACGTTCATTTGGAGGATTTAGGGATGCTGATAAAGGCATGTGAAGCCCCGAGGCTTCAGGGTAGGGGCACTCAGCCCTCTTAGCCTGTCTTGGCAACCACAAGTTACACAGCTTATGTTTACACCTTCCATCCATGCCTGCATTGAAGCCCCTTTGGGACAGAAGCATTTTCATTTCTGCATCCCTCTGGCTTACAGACTCTCTGAAGTACTCAAGAAGTGCTTGCTGAACTGAATGCTTCCATCAATCAGAACAGACACATTTGAATATTTAAATCCTAATGGACAAAAACATAAGTTTTCTGAGAAAAGAGCAATTGTTCATTAGGAAGTAAACCAATCTTTAGAATTCCTCTGGAAATTGACACATATTTCATTTAACCCTCACAAATAACTCTGTGAACACAAACCACAGCATAACAGAAGGCACCATCAGACAAACATGAGAGATTATTAGCTTCTACCTTACCTCCTCTTCCTGAGTCTGGCTTCATTTCTCATCCCTCCCATGGCATGTTGTCACCAGGCAAGGGCTGTGTTCCAACCAAGATAATTTCTAGGGCTAACAGAGAAATCTCACAAATTGTGTTTCCTACAGTAAAGTTGCCATGGACAAAGGCTTAATCTTTAGTCCCAAATGTTCAGAAATTCAGTTACAAAGGCTTTGTATCTTAATATCTTTCCTCAAGGAAATTTTCCTTGAATTAAAAAAAACATGGATTCTTTCTAAATGGTCTCACAAGACTCTGCATTTACCTCTGTCCAAGCTCTTAACTCTCAGTATTGTTAATATCCATGTCTATCTTATCAGATTATTGACTTCTTAAAGACAAGGTTAGTCCTGTCTATCTGTATCTCCTTTAGAAGTAGGATGTCAGTACAGGTTTGATAAATAATGAATGACTGCATGTATTCAGTTTGGAGATGTTTCATCCCTTGGACAAATGTCATAAGATTCTGAAATATAAAATTATATTGTCATTTTAATAGTTTCACATTTGGAAAGATAGCTGTCAAGCTATAGCAACTTCATGTCTTTGGTCACAAAGTATGTGGCAAACCTGGAAAACCCAGCAGTGGCCACAGGACTGGGAAAGGTCAGTTTTCATTCCAATCCCAAAGAAGGGTAATGCCAAAGAATGTTCAAACTATTGCACAATTGCACTCATCTCATATACTTGCAAAATAATGCTCAAAATTCTCTAAACTAGGCTTCAGGAGTACATGAATGGAGAAATTCCAGATGTTCAAGCTGGATTTAGAAAAGGAGGTGGAACAAGAGATCAAATTGCCAGTATTCATTGGATCATAGAAAAAGCAAGAGAATTCCAGAAGAACATCTACTTCTGCTTCATTGACTATGCTAAAGCCTTCGACTGTATGGATCACAACAAACTGTGGAAAATTCTGAAAGAGATTGGAATACCAGACCACCTGACCTGTCTCTTGTGAAAACTTGTATGCAGGTCAAGAAGCAACAGTTAAAACTGGACATGGAAAGACGGACTGGTTCCAAATTAGGAAAGGAGTACATCAAGGCAGTATATTGTCACCCTGCTTATTTAACTTATATGCAGAGTACATTATGCAAAATGCTGGGCTGGATGAAACACAAGCTGGAATCAAGATTGCAAGCAGAAATATCAATAACTTCAGATATGCAGATGGCACCACCCTATGGCAGAAAGTGAAGAGGAACTAAAAAGCATCTTGATGAAGGTGAGAGAGGAGAGTGAAAAGGTGGCTTCAAAATCAACATTCAAAAAACTAAAACCATGGCATCCAGTCCCATCACTTCATGACAAATAGATGGGGAAAAAGTCGAAACAGTGACAAATTTTATTTTCTTGGGCTCCAAAATCACTGCAGATGGTGATTGCAGCCATGAAATTAAAAGACGCTTGCTCCTGGGCAGAAAATATATGACAAACCTAGACAGTATATTAAAAGGCAAAGACATCACTTTGCTGACAAAGTTCTGTATAGTCAAAGCTATGGTTTTTCCAGTAGCCATGTATGGATGTGATTTGGACCATAAAGAAGGATGAGCACTGAAGAATTGATGCTTGTGAACTGTGCTGCTGGAGAAGACTCTTGAGAGTCCCTTGGTGAGCAAGGAGAACAAACCAGTCAATCCTAAAGGACATCAACCCTGAATAATCATTGGAAGGACTGAAGCGGAATCTCCAATTCTTTGGCCACCTGATGCAAAGCTCTTACTCACTGGAAAAGACCCTGATGCTGGGAAAGATTGAAGGCAGGAGGAGAAGGGGACGACAGAGAATGAGATGGTTGGATGGCTTCACTGACTCAATGGACATGAGTTTGAGCAAACTCTGGGAGTTGGTGATGGATGGGGAGGCCTGGTGTGTTGCACTCCATGGGATTGCAAGGAGTAGGACACAACTGAGTGGCTGAGCAACAATACATATAAAGTATTAGAAACAGTAAGAATCTAGCAAGTTTTCTGAGTATAAAATACATTTTTAAAGGCTCATTGCATTTCAATATATGAGCAAAACCAGGTAGAATATATAATTTAGTTTAAAAGATGGCATTTAAATAACATTTAAACAGTAAATATTCTGAAAATTTAAGACAATTTAAGGAAAAAACTCAAATATTGTGTGCTCACTCACTAAGTTGTGCCCAACTGTTTGTGACTCCATGGACTGTAGCCCACCAGGCTCCTCTGTCCATGGGGTTTCTCAGGCAGCAATACTGGAGTGGGTTGCCATTTCCTTCTCCAGGAGATCTTCCTGACCCAGGGATAGAAACCATGCCTCCTGCATTGGGAGGCAGGTTCTTTACCAGTCAGCCACCAGAGAAGCCCCTAAAACTCACTAGATGCCACAAAAAAGATTGACAAAAGACTTTAAGAGCCATTTCATTGAGGAAGTCTCTGTGGTACATCACAGAAACAAACATGTGTAAAGATACTCTAACTCATTAGTGGGCCGAGAAGTTAACCACAATACATTCTCTTCTTACCAGATTTGCAAAAATTAAGTGTTGTCAGTGATATGGAGTTACTAGTATACTTATGCACTCCTGGTAGCATGTAATCACTTCAGAAAACAACCTAGCATTATCTAATAAAGTTGATTTCATTTAGTGAATGCAGCTCAAAAATTCCACTGGTGGAATATCTAGGAAACACCCTAGAGAAACACTTTGACATATACAAATATCTATTCACATCAGAATGGGAAAAATATAAAATAATCATATGATAGATTACTATGTATCAGGGGAATTGAATGCATGTCAGCTACCCATAAAAATATAGATAATATCAAGAACATAACTGAAGAAAAAAAGCAGAGTTGAAAATGAATATATATATATATATGCTATGATTCCATTTATATAAAGTTTAGAAATAGAAAAAACTAAACACTATATTATTTAGGTACAGTCACATATTGAATAAGTCTATAAAGTAAAGTAAACACAGAAATCAGAGTAATTTTTATGAATTAGAAAGGAAAGAATGGGATATGGTTTTTAGAAGGACTTAGGGAGAATCTGAGAGGTAACAGCAAGTTCTTCATCTACATGGCGAATACCTAGCAGGGCAGATATCCAGCTGGTACAAACTAGTAACTAACATATCCTTGTTGTTGTTCAGTCGCTAAGCCATGTCTGACTCTTTGTGACCTGATGGACTGCAGCATACGAGGCTACTCTGTCTTTCTCCATCTCCTGGAGTTTGCTCAAACCAGGGGAAATGTGTTGATGGTTGAGGCTCTGGAGTGAAGAGAATGGAGGTAGGGTGGAGATCGTTCCACATCCTCTGTAGCTGCCAATCAGTGGGAGAGTACAATAACAGCTGGACATGCGTGTTAGGCCCTTTTAAATTTTTTACTTCAAGTTTAGTCAATCAGCTCTCTTTAGAGTGTTAGTTGCTCAGTTGTGTCCAATTCTTTGCAACCCCGTGGACTGTAGTTCACCAGGCTCCTTTGTCCATGGAATTCTCCAGGCAAGAATACTGGAGTGGGTTGCCATTCCCTTTAGTAACACATGCTGCTGCTGCTGCTGCTGCTGCTGCTGCTAAGTTGCTTCAGTCGTGTCAGACCCTGTGCTATCCCAGAGATGGCAGCCCACCAGGCTCCGCTGTCCCTGGGATTCTCCAGGCAAGAACACTGGAGTGGGTTGCCATTTCCTTCTCCAATGCATGAAAGTGAAAAGTGAAAGAAGTCGCTTAGTCCTGTCCGATTCTTTGCAACCCCATGAACTGTAGCCTACCAGGCTCCTCTGTCCATGGGATTTTCCAGGCAAGAGTACTGGAGTAGGGTGCCATTGCCTTCTCCATTAGTAACACATGCTTATTATTTATTCTGAGTTGGGACATGCTCAGCTATCCTACCTACAATAAACATAATAATGCTTTTGTTCAGTCACTAAGCCATGTCCAGCTTTTTGAGACCACATATATTCCAACATACTAGGCTTCCCTGTCCTTCAGTGTCTCCCAGAGTTTGCTCAGATTCATGTCCACTGAGTTGGTGATGCCATCCAAACATCTCATCCTCTGTTGCCCCTTCTGTTCCTGCCCTCAATCTTTCCCAGCATCAGGGTTTTTTCCATGAGTCAGCTCTTCTCATCAGGTGGCCAAAACATTGGAACCTCAGCTTCAGCATCAGTCCTTCCAATGAATACTCAGGACTGATTTCCTTTGGGATTGACTGGTTTGATCTCCTTGCTGTACAAGGGACTCTCGGGAGTCTTCCTGACTCCTTCAGGACTCTTCCTGACTCCTTCAGGACTCTCAGGAATCTTCTCTAGCACAACAATTGAAAAACACCAGTTCTTTGGCATTCAGCCTTCTTTATGGTCCAACTCTTACATCCATACATGACTATTGGAAAAACCATAGCTTTGACTATATGGGTGCTTCCCTTGTGGCTCAGCTGGTAAAGAATCTGCTGCAATGCGGGAGACTTGGATTCACTCCCAGGGTTGGAAAGATCCCCTGAACACTGGGTCCCCAAGACCCAGTTCCCACACAGTCAGTCCCTTCCATCAGGAAGCTTCTATAAGCCTCTTATCCTTATCCATCAGAGGGCAGACAGAATGAAAACCACAATCACAGAAAACTAGTCAAACTGGACCACAGCCTTGTATAACTTAATGAAACTATGAGCTATGCTTTGTAGAGCCACCCAAGACGAATGGGTCATGGTGGAGAGTTCTGACAAAATGTGGTCCACTGGAGAAGGGAATGGCAAACCACTTCACTATTCTTGCCTTGAAAACCCCATGAACAGTATGAAAAGGCAAAAAGATATGGCATTGAAAGATGAGCTCTCCAGGCCAGTAGGTGCCCAATATGCTACTAGAGAAATGCAGAGAAATAACTCCAGAAAGAATGAAGAGATGGAGACAAAGCGAAAACAATACCCAGTTGTGGATGTGATTGGTGATGGAAGTAAAGTCCAATGCTGTAAAGAACAATATTGCACAGGAACCTGGAATGTTAGCTCCATGAATCAAGGTAAACTGGAAGTGGTCAAACAGGAGATGGCAAGAGTAAACATCAACATTTTATGAATCAGAAAACTAAAATGGACTGGAATGGGTGAATTTAATTTAGATGACCATTATACCTACTATTGTGGGGAAGAATCACTTAGAAAAAAATGGAGTAGCCCTCATAGTCAACAAAAGAGTCCAGAATGCAGTACTTGGGTGCAATCTCAAAAATGAAAGAATAATTTATGTTCATTTCCAAGGCAAACTATTCAATATCACAGTAATCCAATCTATGCCCCAACCAGTAATGCTGAAGAAGCTGAAGTTGATTAGTTCTATGAAGACCTACAAGACTTTCTAGAACTAACACCCAAAAAAGATGTCTTTTTCATTGTAGGAGACTGGAATGAAAAAGTAGGAAGTCAAGAAACACCTGGAGTAATAGGCAAATTTGGCCTTGGATTACAAAATGAAGCAGGGCAAAGGCTAACAGAGTTTTGCTGAGAGAACACACTGGTCATAGTAAACACCCTCTTCCAACAACACAAGAGAAGACTCTGCACATGGACATCACCAGATGGTCAATACTGAAATCAGATTGATTATATTCTTTGCAGCGAAAGATGGAGAAGCTCTATTCAGTCAGCAAAAACAAGACCTGGAGCTGACTGTGGCTCAGATCATGAACTCCTTATTGCCAAATTCAAACTTAAATTGAAAAAGTAGGGAAAATCACTAGACAATTCAGGTATGACCTAAGTCAAATCCCTTACAATTATACAGTGGAAATGACAAATAGTTTCAAGGGATTAGATCTGATAGACAGAGTTCTATCAGAACTATGGACAGAGGTTCATGCCATTTTACAGGAGGCAGTGATCAAGACCATCCCCAAGAAAAAGAAATGCAAAAAGGCAAAATGGTTGTCTGAGGACACCTTACAAATAGCTCTGTAAAGAAGAAAAGTGAAAGGCAAAGGAGAAAAGGAAAGATAGGCAGAGTTCCAAAGAATAGCAAGGAGAGACAAGAAAGCCTTCCACAGTGATCAGTGCAAAGAAAGAGAGGAAAGCAACAGAATGGGAAAGACTAGAGATCTCTTCAAGAAAACTAGAAATACCAAAGGAACATTTCATGCAAAGATGGGCACAATAAAGGACAGCAATGGTATGGACCTAACAGAAGCTGAATATATTAAGAAGAGGTGGCAACAGTACACAGAAAAACTATACCAAAAAAAAATCTCCATGACCTGGATAATAACGATTGTGTGGGATCACTCATCTAGAGTCTGACATCCAGGAATGTGAAGTCAAGTGGGCCTTAGGGAGCATCACTATAATAAAAGCTAGTGGAAATAATGGAATTCTAGTTGAACTTTTTCAAATCCTAAAAGATGATGCTGTGAAAATGCTGCACTCAATATGCCAGCAAATTTGGAAAACTCATCAGTGGCCACAGGACTGGAAAAAATTCCAATCCAAAAGAAGGGCAATGCCAAAGAATGCTCAAACTATCACACAGTTACACTCATCTCTCATACTAGCAAAGTAATGCTCAAAATTTTCCAAGCCAAGCTTCAAGAGTACATGAATCGTGAACTTACAGATGTTCAAGCTGGATTTAGAAAAGGCAAAGGAACCAGAGTTCACATTGCCAATATCCGTTGGATCAGAGAAAAGGCAAGAGAATTTCAGAAAAGCATCTACTTCTGCTTTATTGATTATACCAAAGCCTTTGAGTATGTCGATTACAACAAACTGGAAAATTCTTCAAGAGATGGGAATACCGGACCACCATTCTTGCCTCCTGAGAAATCTGCATGCAGGTCAAGAAGCAACAATTAGAACGGGTCATGGAACAATGGACTGGTTCCAGATTGGGAAAGGAGTATGTTAAGGCTGTATATTGTAACCCTGGTTATTTAACTTATATGCAGAGTATGTCATGCAAAATGCCAGACTGGATGCAGCACATACTGGAATCAAGATTGCCGGGAGAAATATCAATAAATTCAGATATGCAGAAGACACCACTCTTATGGCAGAAAGTGAAGAGAAACTAAAGAGCTTCTTGATAAAGGTGAAAGAAGAGAGTGAAAAAGTTGGCTTAGAATTCAACATTCAAAAAACTAAGATCATGGTATCTGGTCCTGTCACTTTATGGCAAATAGATGGAGAAACAGTGGAAACAGTGGCTGACTTTATTTTGAGAGGTTCTAAAATCACTGCAGATGGTGACTGCCACCATGAAATTAAAAGATGCTTGCTTCTTGGAAGAAAAGCTATGACCAACCTAGACAGCATATTAAAAAGCAGAGACATTACTTTGCCAACAAAGGTTCATCTAGTCAAGGCTATGGTTTTTCCAATAGTTATGTATGGATGTGAGAGTTAGGCCTTAAAGAAAGCTGAGCACAGAAGAATTGATGCTTTTGAACTGTAGTGTTGGAGAAGACTCTTGAGAGTCCCTTGGACTGCAAGGAGATCCAACCAGTCCATCCTAAAGGAAATCAGTCCTGAATATTCATTGGAAGGACTGACACTGAAGTTGAAACTCCAATACTTTGGCCACTTTATGTGAAGAACTGACTTATTAGAAAAGACCCTGATGCTGAGAAAGATTGAAGGCAGTAGGAGATGAGTACGACAGAGGATGAGATAGTTGGATAGCATCACCAACTCGATGGACATGAGTTTGAGCAAGCTTCTGAAGTTGGCGATAGACAGGGAAGCCTGGCATGCTGCAGTCCATGGGGTTACAAAGAGTCGGACATGACTGAGCAACTGAACTGAACTGAACTGACTGTATGGACCTTTGTCAACAAAGTGATGTCTCTGCTTTTAAATATGCTGTCTAGTTTTGTCATAGCTTTTATTTCAAGAAGCTAGAGTCTTTTATATTCATGGCTGCAGTCACCATTCATAGTGATTTTGGAGCCCAAGTCTCTGCCAAAATGATGTCTGGCCTTGAATTTTAACTCTTCTATTATTAGATGTATATAGAAATAGAAATCTGACAGTGATGAGAGCAGAGGTTATTGTGATTTTATAAAGCATACATTTTCCTTTTTTCACTTAATAAGCACATATTACTAAAATCATACAACCCTGTGTAATACAATGAAGTAGAAAGAAAGATAAATTATCTTAAGTATTTTTCCTCAAAGAGTACAGAGTCTAAGAGCAAAGATAAAGACATGGTACAGAATGTTTACTTAGATTTCATTTCTTTCATCTTCACAAACTGTTGTTTTTTGCATTTGTTGATAAAAATAACCAAAAACACCTAAATGCTCTCTAAAGGGCTTCATTTTCTATTTAAAGTAAGAGTTTTTTTAAAATTATCTACTTCTGTAGGTGAAAGAGTCACCTGTCAAAGTAGTATCAAGGACGTGAAGATAGAAAGTGCCTATTTCTGTTTTATTATGAAGGGAAAAGCAGTCAGTAACTCAGGGCATTTTCTTTCCGCCACTGACTGACCCTATGACCTTCAGGAAATCAATTCAACCCTAAGGTCTTCGGGTTTCCTGTCATTCAGATATCTTTTCCCAGCGTAGATTTGAAGTTTGGGGTTTATTTTAAGGTTGTCTTCATTGTTGGTGTTCAAATATCTTTCTCTGATTTCGCCCTGGAAGACATCCTGGTGCCCTGAACGAGTCTGACACCCCAAACAGAGCCTGGTCTCTGGAATCTGGACTCTCCCAAATCTCTTGTCACTCTGCTTTCCTATGTCTCTGTTCCCTAGTCCCTTCTCTCCGTCCTATTTTCTACTTCCAAGGACTTAGCTACCCCGATAAACTAACATGAACCGATGTATTCATAAGCCTGTTGCTTTATTCCCATCTTAAGTAACACAAATGTAGGACAAGTATAGTTTTATGGAAGAATTTTCTTCCCACAAAGAGCACTGCTAAAAAGGTGAACATGAAGAACCTTGGTTTGTGGGATGACAGAAGTCCTGCATCTCTGGCCAATCAGTTGGCTGTTCCTATGGCAGAAAATGGACATGTCTATAGGTAATTTCAAGAGAACACCTGCCATAATATCTTCTCCTATCCAAAACATCTCTCCATTTAGCCAAATTTAATATCCTCCTGAGCTTACATTGGTTATATAATAGTGCATAATGAAAGGGTGTTGAAATTTGATCAAATACTTTTTATATATGTAATGAATCATATGGTTCCCTCTTTTCTTTCATAACTGTGCTGAATTATGTCAACTGTTTTTGAATGTTAAGCCAAACTTGCATTCTGGGAATAAACCCAACTTTTTATGATATGCTACCATTTTTGCATATTCCTAAATTTGATTTGCTAATAGCTTGTTTAGGATTTTTGCATTTGTAATTTTCCTTTCTTGCAATGTCTCTGTAAGTTTTGGTATCAAGGTTATGCTGTACTCATAAATAGAATTGGGAAATATTTCTTCTGTTTTTACTTCTCTAGAAGAGTTTATGCATATTTAGTGTTATCTTTTACTGAAAAGTTTGTAGATTTCACTGCTAAAGTTNNTACAAAGAATTTTTCATTTTTATTAAACTTTTCAAAGAAGCAGTTTTTGACTATGTTGATTGTCTCTATTGCATGGGTATTTTAAGTTTTATTCTTTGAGTTTAATTTATTATTTTTCTAATATATTTATATGGATACTTACAGCATTGATTTTCAGCCTCTTTTATTTCTCACACGTGCATTTGGAAACAAATTTTGAATTGTTATTTTAGAGGTATCGTAGGTGAATGATATGATTATAATGAAATATATGGTCTAATTCCCACTGTGATTTCTTCTTTGATCCATGGTGTGCAGAAAGGAATTTTAAAAATCTGACTGCTAGCCTTTGAAAGGCCTACAACCAAAATTGGCCCTTGGCTGGCATCTAGGAATTTACATCCGGGGAGTTTCCATCATTCTCAGAACTGATAAGAGTGGCTTACTCAGACTAATCTATACAAACAATATGGTTTATACTGATGAAATGCTGTCCTCCTGGGGGTCTGGGGTTTTGGAACATATAGGAAGAAGCTGGTCTGACCAGCCCCCAGTAAAGACCCTAGGCACTGAGTCTCTATGAGAGGCACTGGTTGGCAGTAGTTCACACATGTGGTCACACTTGTTGTTGGGGGTGGAATTAAGTGCATCATGTGTGACTCCACTGAGAGAGAGTTCTGGCAGCTTGCACCTGATTTCCCCCAGATTTTGTCCCAAGTACCTTTCCCTTTGCTGATCTTGTTCTGTATGTAATAAATCATAGCTTTGAATATTACTATATGCTGAGTTCTGTGAGTCCTCATAGTAAATCATTGAACTTGAGAATGGTTCTGGGGACCGTCAACACATATGACTCCAAACATTAGATTTCTCCTTTTTAAGTGCATCTGTTTTGCTTCATTGCACTTAATTGTCAGAGAATGTGAGATGAACGATTCTAATTTTAAACTGGCTGTATGAAAAGTCTACATGAATAAGTTTTCCATATGTAGTTGTAAGGTATATTTATTTGGAAGTAGTGGGCAGTGTTTATATAAATCTACTAAGTCAAGTTTGTTAATTTTAGTTTTTAAATTTGCTGATTTTTTTGCATGTTCTACCAGTTAAAGAAATGCATTAAAATAACCTACCATGATTGTAAATTTATGTATTTTTCTTGCTATAAAAATTATATCCATTTTGCTTTGCATATTTTAAAACTATGTTAGCTATATTATTACTTGCATTAAATATAGAACTGATAACATCTTCCTCATAGACTGACCATTTTACTATAATGAATCTTACCACTAATAATATTTCTCGTTTTAAAATAAAAACATTATCTTCTCATGTTAGTGTATGTGTATGTTGCAAAGTGAAAGAGGAGAGTTAAAAAGTTGGCTTAAAGCTCAACATTCAGAAAACGAAGATCATGGCATCTGGTCCCATCACTTCATGGGAAATAGATGGGGAAACAGTGGAAACAGTGGCTGATTTTATTTTGGGGGGGCTCCAAAATTCACTGCAGATGGTGATTGCAGCCATGAAATTAAAAGACACTTACTCCTTGGAAGAAAATTTATGACCAATCTAGACAGCATATTAAATAGCAGAGACATCACTTTGCCAACAAAGGTCCATCTAGTCAAGGCTATGGTTTTTCCAGTGGTCGTGTATGGATGTGAGAGTTGGACTGTGAAGAAACCTGAGCACCAAAGAATTGATGCTTTTGAACTGTGGTGTTGGAGAAGACTCTTGAGAGTCCCTTGGACTGCAAGGAGATCCAACCAGTCCATCCTAAAGGAGATCAGTCCCCGGTGTTCATTGGAAGAACTGATGCTAAAGCTGAAACTCCAATACTTCAGCCACCTGATGCGAAGAGCTGACTCATTTGAAAAGACCCTGATGCTGGGAAAGGCTGAAGGCAGGAGGAGAAAGGGAGGAGAGAGGATGAGATGGTTGGATGGCATCACCGACTCAATGGACACAAGTTTGGTTAAACTCCAGGAGTTGGTGATGGACAGGGAGGTCTGGTGTGCTACAGTCCATGGGGTCGCCAAGAGTCGTACATGACTGAGTGACTGAACTAAATGGAACTGATATTACATGTGTTTTTTCTTTAGGTTTTCAAGGTACACATCTTTTCTATTCAGTGATATTGTATCTTTCTGTGTCTTCATATTTAGGTATGACTTTGTGGTAGCTTCCCGGTGGCTCAGACAGTAAAGAATCTGCCTGCAATGCAGGAGACTTGGGTTTGATCCCTGAGTTTGATCCCTGGGTTTGATCCCTGGGTTGGGAAGATCCCCTGGAGAAAGGAATGGCAACCCACTCTAATATTCTTGCCTGGAGAATACCATGAACCAAGGAGCCTGGTGAGTTACAGGCCACAGGTTTGCAAAGAATTGGACACGACTGAGAGACTGAGCACAGCACGTCTTCCAATAAGTTGGACTGTAAAGAAGGCTGAGCACTTAGGAATTGGTGCTTTCAAACTGGTGCTGGAGAAGGCTCTTGAGAGTCCCTTGTACTGCAAGCATATTCAGTTCAGTTCAGTCGCTCAGTCGTGTCCAACTATTTGCGACCCCATGAATCACAGCAGGCCAGGCCTCCCTGTCCATCACCAACTCCTGGAGTTTACCCAAACTCATGTCCATTGAGTGGGTGATGCCATCCAGCCATCTCATCCTCTGTCGTCCCCTTCTCCTCCTGCCCCCAGTCCCTCCCAGCATCAGGGTCTTTTCAAATGAGTCAACTCTTCGCATCAGGTGGCCAAAGTATTGGAGTTTTAGCTTCAACATCAGTCCTTCCAATGAACACCCAGGACTGATCTCCTTTAGGATGGACTGGTTGGGTCTCCTTGCAGGCCAAGGGACTCTCAAGAGTCTTCTCCAACACCACAGTTCAAAAGCGTCAATTCTTCAGCGCTCAGCTTTCTTCACAGTCCAATTCTCACATCCATACATGACCACTGGAAAAACCATAGTCTTGACTAGACGGACCTTTGTTGGCAAAGTAATGTCTCTTACATCAGTCGGTTCTAAAGGTAATTAACACTGAATACTCATTGGAAGGACTGCTCCTAAAGTTAAAGATCCAATACTTTGGCCACTTGATACAAAGAGTTGACTCACTGGAAAAAGACCGTGATGATGGGAAAGATTGAAGGCAGGAGGAAAGGTGGAGTGACAGAGGATGAGATAGTTGGATAGCATTACTGACTCAATGGAAATGTTTGAGCTCACTCTGGGAGATAGTAAAGGACAGGGAAGCCTGGCATGCTGTAGTCCTTGAGGTCTTAAAGAGTCAGACATGGCTTAGTGACTGAACAACAACAAATCTTCTGATAAATTGTTTTTACAAAAACAAGCACCAACCCGTTCATAGCCAATCTTTCCAACTCTTTCCAATATTTCCAACTCTAGAATCAATTAGTTTTTTCTTTATCAGAGTCCCAATCAGTTCCTCCACTACTTCTAATAATTTTGCTTTTTGTTTTTTCTGTCTCAATGTTTTACTGATTTATTTTCTAATTCACTGATCTCTTCCGTGTGTCTAATCTGTAATTAAACCCTCCATTGTATCCTTAATTATTATCTTTTTTACTAAAACATTTTTCCATTTGATATCTCTCATCTCTTTCCTTTGAAATACTAATCATACCTGTGTTAAGTATGACTGAGCGACTGAACAACATATTAAAGTCTATAGCTGCTGCTGCTGCTGCTGCTAAGTCTCTTCAGTCGTCTCCGACTCTGTGCAACCCCATAGAGGGAACCCCACCAGGCTCCCCCTTCCCTGGGATTCTCCAGGCAAGAACACTGGAGTGGGTTGCCATTTCCTTCTCTAATGCATGAAAGTGAAAAGTGAAAGTGAAGTCACTCAGTGGTGTCTGACTCTGTGCGACCCCATGGACTGCAGCCTACCAGGCTCCTCCGTCAATGGGGTTTTCCAGGCGAAAAGTCTATAGCTATTAACACCAATATTTAAATTCTATTTTATTATCTTTTTCTCTGGGTTTTCAGTCATTTGTTAACGTCTTCTAGTCTGCTTGGTAAAGTAATAATTGTGTATGAAAAGTTGTAGAGATAATTTGAATCTCTAGCCAGTGCTATCTTTTTCCAGATAGAATTAACTTTTGCTTTCTTATAAACTTTCAGAATAGGGTAAGTCATCTAAAATCAGGCTGGGATATAGCTAGTGTGAAGGTGTATCAATCTTTTCTGTATACAGGTTAGTTTCTTCTTTAACCTTAATCCTAGAGCACACTGGAATTCTAGAAGCCCCTTCCCCTTATTTTGATTCCAAGTTCAGTGGCTCCACCTTTGTGAAGCTGTTGGACACTCAGTTTGTCTCCTAACCTCTTAGGCAAATCTTTATGCTCTGATCTGTGGCCTTAGCTCTGCACTCCTTATGGACTGGTAACTACCTCAGGGGAGATGTAGTGCATGATTGGGTTCACTTCACTTGTTCTTTTTTCCAGGATCACTTCTCAAGTCTTGACTGTGGTCATAGTGTTGCTATACAGTCCTAAGCGAGACCATTTAAAGCTTAGCTCAGGATCCCAGCCCTTACCTTCCAGAGTCTCAGCTTTTGTTAGATTTTTGCTAAAATACCTCAACTGGACACTGGATTATTTCTTTCCTGAACTTGTAGTAATACTTTAATTTCAGCTTTAATTCACATGTCTGTCTAGGCTAAACATTCCCTTTCTCAGAGCCTAAAACTTTAAGATGGCAGAGTATTGTCTTCTGGGTCTCAACTTACCTTGATAACATCAAACAGACATCCTTGTTGATTAGAATTAAGTACAAAATAGTAGTTATGGTTGTTTCTTCTTTTTTAGGAAGGAGGGAAGTATCAGTAAATTAAGTTGAGCATTTATCAGATGTGCTGCTTTTAGCCAAAAGAGATTTTCAGCAGATGTACAGCTTGTTGAATTATACACAATACGTACTAAATCTTGCCTCTTGGATAGTTTTGTGATTTGTATTACATCACAAAATCTCAGTCTGTGAAACAAATATAAGGGGGGAAATGCCAAAACGGAAAATCAAATCAGAAAAAAAGAATAAAAGGAAAACCAATTCTACATACAAATGAGTAAATGGAAGGAAAACATAAACATATGTGAGTTCTAATTAGTTGTTGATTTCTTTCTAAATTGCAAATATATGACCACTTATTTTTATATGAAACAGAAAATGCTTAATACAAAACATATTTAAAGAATACAGAATGGGATTTCAAGTAGAAGTTGACTTTGACTCTAGCACCAAAGTACCAAATCTGGAGGGAAATAAGGAGAAAGGCTTGTAAACTCAGCCAGCCAACTTATTTCAAAAGGTGGTACATAACTGCTTTCTCCAGACCGGTCTGTACCTGCAGCAGGCAACTCCAAGGAACAAAGTGATCAAACAAGAGCAGAGCTGTTGCATCAGCAGTTGGTGAGCTACCTTTAAGACACGTTCAGATGGAACTTGGATGTTAATGGTGTTGGCAGGTAGGGTAGAATTTTCAAATAGGCATTTTAATTTTAGCTTGATCTCCAGGGGCCAGATCTCCCTCTAAAGTGGCTGCAAGCTGTGCTGCTTTCTATTCACTTCAGGAAATATACAATTGATAAGCCATCCTGGGGTTGGCAAGAACCTCCTCTCTGGCTCCCTACAGACGGATTCTCTTTTTTTCTCTCCTAAGCAGACCAACAACCAGGTGGGAATTCAATATCAAAGATGATTGTATTTTCAGATTTAATCAATATATTTTACATAAGATTCTGTGTGGCATTGATAGTTGTCTGTTCCCTCAAACATCTGTGTCCCCTTCTACAATCCAGTTGTACTTCAGGAGAACGTGCCTCATCAGTAATCCCATTTCCCAGCACTACCATTTCCTGCTAAATGGAGCCATGGGACTAATTCTCACCAATGGAATATAGGCAAGTGGTGAGTGTCACTTCTAACCCAGATGTGCATATTCTAGTCTCTTTTCCCATCTGTTAGCTGAATTTTGTTGCTGCAAAAGACCAAAGGTGTACTTGTTGAAGGTAGTAGAATCTCCTCAAGCTGGGTTTCTAATAGGTACCAAAAAAAAAAGTATGTTCATTCTCCACCAAGCAGGAATACATACACTAGACTTTCTCAAAGCAAGAAAAATATGTCTATTGTGTTAAATTGCTGAGAATTTTATTTTATGAATATGTTAGTTCCAATAGCCAGCATTATCCTCACTAATGGTGCCCTTATGGACAC
Organism: Redunca redunca; assembly: GCA_006410935.1. Lineage (NCBI taxonomy): Eukaryota > Metazoa > Chordata > Mammalia > Artiodactyla > Bovidae > Redunca > Redunca redunca. Next base: position 550,135 of record SJYQ01001000.1, read on the forward strand.
CTGCACCTACACACACACACACACACACACACACACAGATAAGCACTCTTAGGCAACTTATTTCATATTCTCATGGTCTAGCTGTTTCAATCAGCATTCAGATGGAGATGCACAAACTTCCATAGGATGTGTGTATACATGAAAGTGAAAGAGTTAGTTGCTCAGTTGTGTCAGATTCTTTGCAACACCATGGACTGCAGCCTGCCAGGCTCCTCCATCCATGGAATTCTCCAGGCAAGAATGCTGGAGTGGTTTGCCATTCCCTTCCCCAGGGGATCTTCCCAACCCAGGGACTGAACCCAGATTTCCCACATTGCAGGCAGATCCTTTACTGTCTGAGCCTCCAGGGAAGCCCATGTATATAGATAAATACTGGCATATACAATAAGTATACTGTGTGTGTATGTGTGTGTGTATAAAGATATTTGTTACAAAGATTTGACCTTACATGAGCTGTGGAGGTTAAGCCATCTCAGTGAGGTTGTTGTCTCTGCATCTGATCTAGGAGTCTGAGGTCCACAGACAGGCTGTCTGAAGGCAAGATGCTACAGTGTGAGGGAAGGCTAGGGTAATTTGGAATCCACAAGGACAGACTGGAATCAGTGTCAGTTCTTCATTTCTCAATGCTTCCAGAACTAAATATATGAGCATTCCACAGGACATACTGTCACCCTTCATCATGATGCTAAACACAGTGTAACATACAAGTGGCAAAAACTCAAGGAGAATCTGAGGGCAGGTGAAGTTGTTTCAAGCCTGGCTACTTCTCAACACCAAAGAAGTGAGAGCAGATAAGCAAAAATGAGCTACAAAAATATCTGACAACCTTGCTTCAACCTTAGGCATTAAAAGACAAGATGGGTGCTGCTTCTCTTCCACTCTCCAAATTTCATGCAAAGAATGTCTTTTGTGGATCATTCTAAAAGAAAACATTTAGAAAAAGAATATCCTGTAAACATAATTGAGCCTAGCCAAGTTGACATATTACACAGCCCCCATCCAGTCTGCTGATTAAATTACCAGCCAATTGTTCCTTGAAAAATTACTACTTACTTATTCAACAACTGTGCATTGAATGCCATCTATTTTTCAGTATCTGGGAAGCACTGAAGATAAAGATATGCATAAGATGTGTTCCCAAAATTTCGCAACCCATTATCCAGTAGAAGAAACAAAACTATAAATAAAATCATGATGCTGTCGTTATAATGGCATCACTATTCACAGGGTACTGTACAAACACAGAGAAGGAGCAAGGTAGGGTATTTAAGTTTATAAGCCTACTAGACTACCTTGTCCACACCAACACTTGGTATTAGGGCAGTGTGATGCCCTAATACCAAGAACTTCCAATATGCTTCTTGCTATCAGCAACATCCCCTGCTATCTTCCAAAGATGTTAAAATAAGAGTCATATAAGTATAGAAAGAAACAGTGAACTTCATCTTAACTTTAGAAATCAGACATGAGGCTAAAAGCAATCACTAAAAGAAAATGACATCAACTGCTTTACTTTAAATTGAAAACAGTATAGAGGAGAGGCTAACAAAAAGTGAACAAAGATCTATAGACCTTGTATAGAGTCATTTTTCATATATATTCACTTCACCAGAAGTATGACTTAGTAATATAACAAGCAGAGAACTGACAAGAAATAGGGATTCATTTTTCCTTCCAACACACTGAGCAGTAAATTCTATGTCAGTCCATCATCAAGGCATGGAACATACAAAGTGCTATTCATACTGCTGAGGGCATCTCACCAGAATTCTCTAATTAGCCAACAAAGATTAACAAAATTAAAAATCAATTATTATAGCCTTCACTTCCCAAGTGGGAAAACTGAGGGCAAAGACAGACTTATTCAAGGTTAAGAAAGATTTATGACAAAGTAAGGAACCCCGTATCTCTGACTCTATTTTGGTGTCCACACTGCCAGCCCCAATCACCCTGCAATAAATGAAATGAATTGTAGATTCAGGATATTCCACCTGCCACACTTAAATTGACTTGCTATTTACTTGCTATTTCTTCTCCTCCTCCTCTTCCCTGAGCACTGGGAGTATGACTAGCTGTGCCTATTTCAAGTGGTTTAAATAATCTGAAATATTATTTCCTGAGGAATATGACCCAAGTAAGGGAGATGCAAATTTGTGGGTCCCAGAGAAAGTTAACCCTAAAGTGACCCAGACTCCTGGAATTTGGAACTTCAGTTTGCTGCAGTGTCGAAGGGATTTTGACTCTGACAGTAGACGTCATCTTTTAAAAATCAAAAGCACTGAGTGTAAATGCTGATTTTTTTTTTAGCTAAGTGTTTAATAGTGTACACATAGGTAGAAAGATATCATTTATCATCCAAACTGGGGCATTTTTGAACATGAACAGAGGATGATTAGTTGTTATGTCCAGAAAGTAAATAGAAACAGGGTTTCCTGGATAAGCTGAGACAAACCTGATCAACCTAAATTGCAGCATGCTATTTTTGTTAATGGATGGGTAGAGACGTTGGTACCTTTGGTGAATATCCATATCATGTATAATTAGTTTGTCTTGGTAAGCTGCTTACCTTATTGTCCCTCACTTTGAGGATCTAAATTTAGATAGCAGATTAGTTTCCTAGGGCTACTTTAATAAAGCACCACAAACTGAGTGGTTTTAAAAAACAGAAATGTATCACCTCAAAGTTCTGAAATCAAGGTACTGGCAAGGAACATTCTTTCTCTGAAGGGTCTATGGGAGGATCTGGTCCATGCTTTTCTCTTAGCTTCTGGCGTTGCTAAAAACCTCAGACATTTCTTGGCTTGTAGCATCACTTCAGTGCTTGCTCCATCATCACCTGGCATGCTCCCTGTGTGTCTGAGCCTGAGTCTCTTTAATGACCTTATCTTAACTTGATAACATCTGCAAAGACTATTTCCAAATAAGGTTGCATTCACAGATCCCTGGGGTTAGAATTTCAATGTGTCTTTCTAAGGGACACAACTTAACCTCTAACAGGTAGCAATGAGATCAAAGAGCATATATTTAGAATGAAGAAAGTAGCAATGGCTTGGTTGCTTCTAGAATATACTTTTCAGTTCGTACTTTAAGTGTTTTTGGACCAAAGGACCTATAGAGAAGCTGGGGACAAGTGACTGAAAGAGGACACTGGGGAACTGCTGATCACAGAGAAGGTTATTTGAATGCAAGGTTCAAATCCATAATCTGGAGAAAATAGTTTTTAGGATATAATGTGCCTTCTTTATGGCATATCCCTTTACTGAAGCATTTCCCCGCCTTGAGATAAAGTCCATAATTCAGGCAGCACAAGCTTTTGATTATTTCTTAGTTACTGTGTTAGGAAAAATTGCCACATCTGTTTTAAAAGAGCTCTTGGGACAGCTAGTGAACCAGTGCTCGTGGCTGTGAGCTCCAGTGATGCAACAGGAACACGTGGGCAACTGCTCACCTTCATAGCACACAGCTAAATATATCCACTGATGCAGTCGATAAATTATTCATGCTCTTTCTGCCTAAAAGCAACACTACCATTTAATGCTTATCAGATCCACTTCTTCGTTACTATATTCTTATGTTTTCTGTAGACAAACACCTGGGAGAAATCATTATCATGTCTTCAGGTATCGTTAGCAGCTTCACACTATCGTTTCACAGGTTACACTACCCAGAAATAAATTAATTTTTATCTGGAGTGATATAAAATCAGAGATGGATTGTTATCTAGAAAAGCAAAAATAAACAAGGGAGAAAATATTCATGCCTTCAGGCATTGGTTTATGTTTAAAGAGTATTTCACATTTTACTGTTCAAGTTTATTCCACTAAAAATGCTTTGGGCTTTTATTCCTGTAATTTATGGAATAATGCATTTTGAGACTCTTAGTTCATTCACTAACAGTGACATAGAGATACGTCTCGAATGCAATTAGACACAATCAAAATATCCAAGTATGAAATCATAGAAGATTTATTATACTTTATTGGGAAATGACAGTTACTGTTATAAGCTTCATGGAATATCACAACTATTCCATAAACTTTTTTCAGACCTACTTAAAATGGATCCCCTCCCATTTGTCCAGAAAATTTACATACATTTCTAAAGGACTGGTTTACTTAATGCAAATGGATACTGCATACTGTATGGTAAAGTCTCAATTACACATGCCTTCAAGAGTAACGGTTGCTTTGTGTTCTGTGTGTTGGGGAGATTATATTTTATCTTGTGTTTTCATGTGTCGCTGTGTAGACATCCAAGCCTTCCCTGCTTTAAGTCAAAAGTACACAAAGCAAGAGCAGGTGCCAAGGATGGGAAATCTGGGGAGTTGCAAAAATGCATTTAAAAAGCTAAGAGAGGTGATAAAAAGAATTAATATTGGTCCCATGTAAATTAAGGATAGAAAATACTTCTAGCAGTATAAGAAAGACATGCACTTTCTTCAGTATAAAACACAAAGTGTAGTGGCTCCATCCAAGGTTGAGTTTACATTTCCCAAGTGGGTGGATTTTCCTTCATCTTTTAGGACTTCACATGATGGCCATTGGAAATTTAAAGAACACCTTGCCATTTGTGCAGAAGCCAAAATTATCACCAAGAAACAATTTGATCCAACATTAACCCTTGACAAGGGTGTCACCATTTGGAAGTCACTAAAAAGCAGCAGAGCCCAAATTGCTTGCCTCCCACTCAGTGGAGTACACCACACAACTCCCCATCAACAAAAAACAGGAGAGTAAGAAACTAACCAGGAAAGACAAAGTTGTGACTTTCAGAGAGGAAAGAGGAAAAAGAAAAAAGCATTTAAGGGAAAAATGAGTCCTCTCTTGAACGTTGCAAGAGTAAGAGGAAAGGGAGACCACAGTGAGGACCATGTGGCTGTCCCTTGCCATATTCACTGTACTAAGCACTGCAATTAGACATGGATACTCTATTGTTAGGAATTATCATTTCCATTTTTAAGATAAGGGAAGTTTGGAAAAATAAAGCGATTTGCCTTAAATTCCACAGCCATTCATTCAGTGCCAAGATGTAAGCCCATTTTTCTGTTACAACCATAATTGTACTCTCCACTGCTAAACTCCATTCCCTTTGAGTAGAAAATAAGGCTCTAATTCCATGTTTCAAATGCTTGTGGACAGAATTCATTCACGATGCTGCATTCCTTGCCTGACTAGAGTGATTTCAGAATGTACTAAGGCGATATCACAGAGAACCACAGGGGCTGTGGTTTTTCTGTAGATGGCCCAGAATCTGGTGGTCTCCTGTCCCCAACTCATGAAGCTCCATAGAGATCTAGTTATGTGATATATACACTACCCTCCTGGCCAAAGGGATTTGGACAACCTTTATGCAAATTCAGCCTGAGTATGAAACATGGTTATTTTTCGACATGGCATGCCTCTTGTTCATTACATCATAACCCTCGTTATACAGCAAGATCACCTGAAAAACACCGATGCATACTCTTGATTGGAGGTGGAGCCCAGGAATCCATGTTTTTACTGAAAGGACCCCAACTGATTCTAATGTGCAGTCAGGGTTGCAGAACCACTGCTCTGCCTGATAGATTCTCTGACCTAACCTTGTCTTCTATGTCCCGCCTTTATTTTAGTTCATCTGACTCTCTTTTCTTACTGATTTTAATTTTTGTCTCTGAAGATCTCTGTCCTCCTGTTCTCAGGTGGTGACCTGGCTTCAGTTGTGACTACTCTCTGAGTTCCATTTTGTTTTCCTTGACCCTAGACTGCAGATTTTAATTAATTTTCTCTAGCATTTCAGCAGCAAAAGCTGAGTTCCTTTTTCTGATTCTCAGTAGAATGTCAACTCATCTCACTGGCAACCAAGAAGTAGGGAGAAATTCTGGGACTGACAGGTGGACCCAGAGAGACAACAATTGACACAGCAAAGGATAATTGCCAAGTTCCATGTTCAGGAAACTTTCGTTTATTAGTTCCATGTAATTTCACCTCCAGGTTGGCTAGGTTGTCCTTGGTCTCCAGCAGTATCTAGTTAAATTCCTCTCCTAAGCAGCCTCTTGAGACTCAGAGCTGGTAGCTCTATCCTCTGACTGTCACCACTCAGAAATCCTGACAACCCTCCTGGAGAGGCAAATCCTGAGCTGTACCTAATCAAGGTGAGTCTCCACTTTGATTCTATAAATCTCCCAGTCAGCTTGCTTCATGCCACAGAGCATGAACAAGTAGAAAATGGAGCATGCAAGCATTCTCCTCATTATAGCCCTGAGGCAACTGAGCAGAGAATGTCACCACCCCGGATCCTTATGTTGATAATGTGAAAAGTAGCAATCCTCGAACAGAGGGTACAAGAATTTTTTTATAATTGCCATCTACAGATATTTTAAAAATAATTGATAGGTTATATAAACTCATGCTATACTGTGCTTCGTCACTCAGTCTTATTCCACTCTTTTCAGCCCCATGGACTATAGCCCACCAGGCTCCTCTGTTCATGGGGATTTTCCAGGCAAGGGTGATTGGCAGGTGAAGGTCCCACAGAACAAGACTGTGAAGCAATTATTCACTTGGAAGCTCATCAAGGCCAATATCTTAGTTGAACTTCTTCCTCTGCCAAACCCTGTTCCCTGATTCCTTTCATAGGTATCAGTTCAGTTCAGTTCAGTTGCTCAGTCATGTCCGACTCTTTGTGACCCCATGAACCACAGCACACCAGGCCTCTCTATCCATCACCAACTTCCAGATTCTACCCAAACCCATGTCCATCGAGTAGGTGATGCCATCCAACCATCTCATCCTCGGTCATCCCCTTCTCCTCCTGCCCTCAATCTTTCCTAGTATCAGGGTCTTTTCAAATGAGTCAGCTCTTTGTATGAGGTGGCCAAAGGATTGGAGTTTCAGCTTCAACACCAGTCCTTCCAATGAACACCCAGGACTGATCTCCTTTAGGATGTACTGGTTGGGTCACCTTGCAGTCCAAGGGACTCTCAAGAGTCTTCTCCAACACCACAGTTCAAAAGCATCAATTCTTCAGTGCTCAGCTTTCTTTATAGTCCAACTCTCACATCCATACATGACTACTGGAAAAACCATAGATGGACCTTTGTTGGCAAAGTAATGTCTCTGCTTTTTAATGTGCTGTCTAGGTTGGTCATAACTTTTCTTCCAAGGAGTAAGCCTCTTAATTTCATGGCTGCAATCACCATCTGCAGTGATTTTGGAGCCCAGAAAAATAAAGTCACCCATTATTTCCACTGTTGCCCCATCTATTTGCCATGAAGTGATGGGACCAGGTGCCATGATCTTCATTTTCTGAATGTTGAGCTTTAAGCCAACCTTTTCACTCTCCTCTTTCACTTTCATCAAGAGACTTTTTAGTTCCTCTTCACTTTCTGCCATAAGGGTGGTGTCATCTGCATATCTGAGGTTATTGATATTTCTCCCAGCAATCTTGATGCCAGCTTGTGCTTCTTCCAGCCCAGCGTTTCTCATGATGTACTTTGCATGGAAGTTAAATAAGCAGGGTAACAATATACAGCCTTAATGTACTCCTTTTCCTATTTGGAACCAGTCTGTTGTTCCATGTCCAGTTCTAACTGTTGCTTCCTGACCTGCATATAGGTTTAAGAGGCAGGTCAGGTGGTCTGGTATTCCCATCTCTCTCAGAATTTTCCACAGTTTCTTGTGATCCACAGAGTCAAAGTCTTTGGCATAGTCAATAAAGCAGAAATAGATGTTTTTGAACCCCAATAAATATATTTAATCCAAATTCCATCTCACATTTGTGGCAAACACCCAACATTTTTCGTGTACTTATTTGCCAGGAAATCCTCTAGGATTTATAAGCATTACCTTGTTTTCTTCTGCCAACACTCTTACAAATTAGGTATTATTATTACTCCCTTTTGCAGGAGAAGAAACAAACATAGAAGGTACAGATTGAGAGTTTTGACATGAACTGCCCAACTCCAAACCTGGGTATTCAGTCACATTTTATTTTCTATATTCGGGGCATATTTGGTGTTTTCTGGTAGCTTTATACAAGGTATGGTTTATATTCTTAGTCTTAAGAATATAAAAGATATTGATGAGAAAGAAGTTTTGACATTTAAGAAAGAAATTAATACAGGGGGTAAAGATTAAATCAGCAAAAGAATCAGTATGAAAATGTGGTCTACTGGAGATCTTTACGGGGTAAGCAGAGTAGTTGGGAGTTCAGAGTTCTCTCATTTCAGAAAACTTAGGTCCTTCCCCAGTATTTCTTAGAAGAGGTCAACTCTGGAAAATTTTTCTTTCTAGCTAAGAAGACAGAACCTGATGAAAGAAGAGACATTTGCCTTGTTTCTTCCTTCCAGTCTCGATGGCAGGCACTCAATCAATTGTTCTCATGCTTTGGTCCATATGGGAATCAGCTGAAGAACTTGGTGACTCACATGAAGGCTTATGCTATATTCAAGGAGCCTGGGCCTCTCTCTGCTTTCTTGTCCCTCTAGATGATTGCGATGCACAACAAAGTTTGACAACTCCAGCTAGAGAAGTAGTTTATCCAGTGTCTGAAGGAAATTCAGAGACACTGCTCCCCAGATGAGATGCTGAACCAATCCCAGCAATGATTTATTTTCAGGCTTCTTGCCGTGTAAAAAGAAAAACCTACTCAAGCTATTTTAAGTAATTGTGGCTAAAATAATTCTATGTTGATACACAGCCATAGCAAAAAAGGAATCACAACCAATTATAGTATCTCTGATGCCCATAGAATCAAAATGTTCCAGTTGCTCAGAATAAATTCAACTTGGGCCCTGAGGCCAAGGAAAAATCACTCCCCTATGCCTCCATAAAGGAGACATTGCTTGCTGTGGTAAATAATACCTTCAGCAATATCCCTACTAGAGATATAAAAGAGAACATTTGGTACAATCTCTTTACAGTGTCTCATTGCAAAATACCAAATCGTATACCAGGAAAAATGATTTCAGGGAATAAGATATAGATTGCAGGTTATCTGAATTAATCTAAGAATGAAGTTTAAAATGTTTGGATGATTAACTGTTGCATAATATGAAAAGGTGAAAATCAAGAAGCAAAACTACAAAAATTGGTTTGATTTATTAGCATCGATGGGCTTATAATTTAGCTTGACAATTTTTTCTCTCTTCTGATACAAACACAAGCTTCTAATTTATTCATAATTACCCAGTATTTACCAAATAGAACTTAATAGCTCTATCTTCCTCAACATTATCATTAGAGTACAAATCAATTTCAACTCATCTTGTTCCAGTTATGTTTTATTTTTTTGCTCTGCATCTCTAGGTCTGTTCTCAAGCTATTGTACTTACCTATCCCAGCAATCTCTAAAAAGTGTTCAAACACTGCTGCCTTTAAAGAAAAGTAATAATTGCCTTAGCTAACTGTAGTCAGAACTACTCAGGGAAAATCAAGAGAAAACAGCCATGAATGGAGAATGTTGGGCCACGTGATACAAGTGCTGATAAAGGGGGATTGTCCCAGGGCTGGCCCAGCAGTACTTTCTTTCTTTTTTTTTTTTTTTTTAACTAATTTATTTAATTGGAGGCTAATTACTTTACAATATTGTAGTGGTGTTTGCCATACACTGACATGAATCAACCATGAGTGTACCTGTGTTCCCCATCCTGATCCCCCCTTCCCACCTTCCTCCCCATCCCATCCCTCGGGGTCATCCCAGTGCACTAGCCCTGAGCACCCTGTCTCATGCATCGAACCTGGACTGGTGATCTATTTCACATATGGTAATATACAGCAGTACTTTCAAGGTTTAGACCTGGAGATGGCAGTATGCAGCAAAACTATTCTTATATAGTCATAGAAATTACAGTCTTGTGCTGACATGGCTTAACTACCATTCACAAAAAACCCACAGTTCAACAAGCCAGTATCTCCTGTTGCCCACACTGAAGACAACCAAACCTTGAGTGCATTTCCATGAGATTCAGGGGAACAGACATTTTAATTATCTTCCTTTTTGCCTTAGATTTTTCTCAGGGTCTATGCCTATACTTTCTTCCTTTAGCCCTGTCTCAGAGGAAAGATTACTTTGTCTTTTTGTAAAATCATCATTCCACTTGTTATCTTGATGCCTTTCATCCTTCTGTCCTCTGGGACTTTACTCCATCATTCATCTGTGCTCCTTCATCTTGAATCCTTCACCTTCCTCTTGTTTCTTCCTCCTGATTACAAACGTGTTTCTCTGTATCCTTCTCCAAAACAAATCCCTCCCTTGATCTTGCTTCTGCATTAAACTACTGTCTAATCTCTTCCTGTTAAGAGGGAACTTCTAAAAATAAGAGGCTATGCTCAAAGACTTCACTTATAACACCCTCCACTCCCTCTTCAGTTTACTTTCCAACACTTTAAAAATAGGATCTTTACCTAACAATCCATTTTGTTTTGGTTTTTTAAGGATGACTTCAATAAACTAATGATCCAAGTCAATTGCTTTTCTACATTTTTATGTTCCTCTCTATGCCATCTGACATGACTGATCACTCTGTGCTTTTAAAATTTTTTTCACCCTTGGTGTCAATAATGATTCTTACTGTAACTTCTATTCATTCCTGACAACTTTTAGCAGTTTTTTTCTCAGAGAAATTTGCTGCTTCCCCATCTACTAGTATGTATGTGTGCATGCTCGACTGCTCAGTCATACCTGACTCTTATCAATCCCGTGAATTTTAGCCTGCCAGGATCCTCTGTCTATAGTAAGAATACTGGAGTTGGTTGCCATTTCCTCCTCCAGGGTACCTTGCCAACCTAGGATCAAATTCACATCTCCTGTATTGCCAGCAGATTCTTTACCACTAAGCCACCTGGAATCACACACACACATACACACACACACATTCATATACATGTGTGCACAAAGGCTGCTGTGGAAGAATGATGCCACATCCACTCTCATCCTCAACTAAAAATGACTAGTCACCAGTGTCAGGCTAAGTTAGGGGAGTAAAGTGGGGTGATCAAGACGTGGAGACTTAGCTCTCCTTGGAATATAGGCAATATCAATACCCTAATTTTGTTCCTGGGCCCTTTCCCATCTCATTTTGATGATACGTTGTCATTCAGTCTCTAAGTTGTGTCCCAGTCTTTGCAACCCCACAGACTGCAGCATGTCAGGCTTCCTTATCCTTCATTATCTCCCAGAGATTGGTCAAATTAACCTCCAATGAGTATGTGATACTATCTAACCGCCTCTTCTCCTTTTGCCTTCAATCTTCCCCAGCATCAGGGTCATTTCCAATGAGCTGGCTCTTTGCATCAGGTAGCCAAAGGACTGAAGCTTCAACATCAGTCCTTCTAATAAATATTCAGGGTTGATTTCCTCTAGGATTGACTGGTTTAATCTCCTTGCAGTTCAAGGGACTCTCAAGAGTCTTCTCCAGCACCACAATTCAAAAGCATCAATTCCTTGGTGCTCAACGTTGTTTATGGTCCACCTCTCACATCCATATATCACTACTGGAAAAACCATAGGTTTGACTATAAGGATATTTTTGGTGATTACATTAATCATAATTTCTCTCTAAATGACATTCACATTTATTCACACTCAGCCTCAATCTTTCAATTCCAATTTAGATCAGTATATCTAACTGCCTGTTATTCTTATGACTAAACTGACAACCTCTCTAACGCTTTATGTTCAAAGCTAAGTCTCAACACCCAGGACTAAGCACAATGCATTGTTAAATAGCAAAACAAATATCTGTTTAATTGTTTATCTATATTTCAGAAAGTTTAAACAATTATATATTATTTCAATAAAAGTAGATTTTAAAGCATATTGTGCATGAAAGTTATGTCCAGTGACCAGTATTTTTAAAGCCATGAAGAGGTTTTACCACTGAGCTATCTTGAATGACAAGGGTTAATGTATTCATGGCCTTTTGCACTATTTTTCACATACATAATTTTTAGACCCTTTAACAGAAGGGGTAAGGGTTAAAAGTTGTTCCTCTCTGGTCAAAGTCTGTTTTATAAATATTCGTTTTAGAAACATGACTTCTGGAATTGTCAAAATGAATTCAGGACTATTGTATAACTATGTAAGTTTTGTAGACACAGCTAACCTAATAACAATTCGGCTTGCTATTGGGCTGCTTGCTTCAATTTCAAGTAATAACCAGGGTAGCATGGACTTTCTGTGTGTGTGTGTATAATAAGTATGTAGATGAAAAGGAAACTGATGCTGAACAAGGGTTGGGATTTGCCTCTTTTAGGTAGGCTGTCCCACAGTGCCATTCCATCAGCAAATATAACATTTAAAAATGGATCCACTGTTTCATGAAAATAGATGTGGAAGTAGGTCTTTCTTTAAGTTCCATGGATGCTCCAGTATGATTCAATGATTAGACAGCAGATGGACAAACACATAAACACTAAATAAGAAATACGTGCCAAATTCATGTCCCAGGATTTATTCATGAGCCTATGAAAACTTGAAGACTTATGTGTGGCTATGCATATTTATGAAGCTGAAAACAATGGTATATTATTATTTCCTAACCTGTAGGGCTCTTGATTTTATGTGTGCATAAAATGACTATAATTTTGAGATGCAACATTTTTTACCTGCATCTGTCTTCTTACATGATAAGCGAGGGAGAAGGGCTCCAATGTCATACAGATTCATCTAGAATCATAAAGCTAAAATTGAATTCAAGACCTCATCTGACTATTAGAAATCATCAGTTCTTTGCTATTTGCTTTATTGAGGAGTGTGGTGACTTTGAGAGGTCTGTTAAGTTCCCACTAAAGGCAGCCAAAGCCAGTATTAGCCATAGAAAGAGCTGAGTCCAAGTTTATGCAGCAAAAATTGGGCCCTGAATTATTGTTACAGTTACTCTGTGAGGAGAGATAAAAGTGGAACTGATTTCTTGTGCTGAATATCCAAAAAAATAGCAAGAGCAATTAACATTTTTGAGGGTTCCTATGTGCCAGGCACTGTTAAAAGCACTTTGCATGTATATTAATTCATTTTAACATCATCATAACCCATCAGAATGGGTAATACTGTTAGTTTCCATTATACAGATAGTAACAATGAATGCAGGGGCAGTCTCATTGCTAGTAAGAGTAGAGTCAGATTCCAAATTTAGGCAAGAACTTTCCAGAGTCAATGTTTAACTTTTCTGTTATGTTAGCAGTTTCTCAGATAAATCCAAGTCACATTTTAATTTAGTGGTAATTACCTTGCCATCAAAGGCCCGTCTGGTCAAGGCTATGGTTTTTCCACTGGTCATGTATGGATGTGAGAGTTGGACTGTGAAGAAGGCTGAGCGCCAAAGAATTGATGCTTTTGAACTGTGGTGCTGGAGAAGACTCTTGAGAGTCCCTTGGACTGCAAGGAGATCCAACCAGTCCATTCTGAAGGAGATCAACCCTGTGAGTTCTTTGGAAGGAATGATGCTAAAGCTGAAGCTCCAGTACTTTGGCCACCTCATGTGAAGAGTTGACTCACTGGAAAAGACTCTGATGCTGGGAGGGATTGGGGGCAGGAGGAGAAGGGGACGACAGAGGATGAGATGGCTGGATGGCATCACCGACTCAATGGACGCGAGTCTGAGTGAACTCCAGGAGTTGGTGATGGACAGGGAGGCCTGGCGTGCTGCGATTCATGGGGTCACAAAGAGTCAGACACGACTGAGCAACTGAACTGAACTGAACTGAATGCTCTACATATTTACTTCTGCCATTATTCGCTCAATTATCCACAAAATTCTTGAAAACTCTAATAATGAGGCATTCACTTTCTGAAAGTTGAAAGTACAAGATGCCAATATTTGGGGTTTGCTACAAACTCATCTGCCTTATAAAACTTTTCAAGGAAAATACCTCAAAGTTTTGGGGAGTTGTGCCCCACCATTTCAATGCATCGATATGAAACTTTGTAGTACGGCTCAGTCACCCCAGCCACAGTTCATCCCTGGGATGAGTGCATGACTTTTCTGAGCCAATGACCCCTGCCTTGGGAATCTGGGGAGAGGGGGCACCTCAGCTGTGACATGTAAAACATGAACACCTTTTGAAGGTAACATTCCCCTGTGTGGAGCAGCACAAGGTAAGAAAAAAGTACATTCATGGGGGAAAATCCAAGATAAAAGACACACAATACAGGAAAATCCAAGATAAAAGACACACAATACAGGTCCCACCAGAGGACCAATCCTGTGGCCCATTTTTAAGCCCAGTGGAAGCATGCCTTTTGGTTCCATCACATTCTTTAGTTTCCATACACTTTGGGATGTTTCTGGTATCTTTTTTCTTTTGGCTTTGCTGCTGCTGCTGCTGCTGCTAAGTTGCTTCAGTCGTGTCTGACTCTGTGTGACCCCATAGATGGCAGCCCACCAGGCTCCCCCATCCCTGGGATTCTCCAGGCAAGAACACTGGAGTAGGTTGCCATTTCCTTCTCCAATGAAAGTGAAAAGTGAAAGTGAAGTTGCTCAGTCGTGTCCAACTAGTAGCGACCACATGGACTGCAGCCTACCAGGCTCCTCTGTCCATGGGATTTTCCAGGCAAGAGTACTGGAGTGGGGTGCCATTGCCTTCTCTGTCTTTTGGCTTTAGCTGGCTCTAATTACATTTCTACTACTTGCAACCATAGAACCCTAACTAGTTTACAGTGAGACACGTTGTATTTAAACAAGTTATACATATTTTATATTCATTATGTTTAACTAAATACATTTAGAAAGTATTTTAAAAATATTTGCTGAAATGTGTGTCAACTATTCTTACCAGCTGCATCAGTCTGAAGGTTAACCCTCTGATGGTAGAATTGAGAAGCTAGTTAGGTTTTACTAGGTAAGATTCATCAATAAAACTGAGCCATTTACAGCTCTGCTTCCCCAAGGGCAAATAGTTTTTTTTTTTTTCATGTCTATTATGTAAGGTCATGAAATTAAGTCTCTAGCATGTCAAGAGAATGTTGAATGCATCATATTTCTTTTGACCTCTATTTCAAGGTCATGAGTCAAAATGTTACCTGACTTGGGCATCTTTCCAGCCAGGCTGTGGGCCTCTCAAGAGCCAGAGGCTCTGGGACATTGGATATGAGGCAGGTGTACATGTGGGCAGAGTAATGGAACTTGAAGAATAATGACAGGCCCTACCCACCTCTGAATATTCCCTCAGATGCCTTTCCCAGTGAGAGTGCTTTCATGAGAAAAGGAAAAGAATAAAACCTCAAAACCATCCCACCACTGTCCAACTATTTTGGTCAAATGCCAAGTCAGGAGCCGAGACAGTCATAGAATGTAAATGCTGTCACTCAAAGGAGCAGTGGCCAGTATGGTCCATTGACTAGACAATAAAATATTAGATCAGAGCCAATTCTGTGGCATTAGTAGAGCTTGCATTTTATTTAACTGATCTGTTCTCAAGTTTAGGTGGTACTTTTATCATCAGGAACCAGGTGGCTAGAATGTAATAGTGCTGTTTCATTTAGTGAGAGTATTTACTCTGCAACAGTTAATGGGTGCTCAGTGTTTGAGAGAAAGAAAGAATAGGGGGAAATTATCACAGGTAATCTGAGTTAATGTTCAAAAGAAATCATTGCAGTTTTAGTTTGGCTGAATGGTAAATGGTTCTCTCAAATATTTGAGAGAAGTGTGCTCAGTGTTTGAGAGGTAAAAAGAATAGGAAAAAATTACCACAGGTAATCTGAGTTAATGTTCAAAAGAAATCATTGTAGTTATAGCTTGGCTGAATGGTAAATAGTTCTCTCAAATATTTGAGAAAAGTCATTCGCCACTTAATTTAATAGGTCATTCTTGCTTTGCCCACGGCTCTTCGCAGTCATGTCCGTATTTGACTGCAGATACAGATTCAGCCTATGCGGTCAGAATGACTGTGTATGGGACAGAGAAATAAAAGTAGCCACATGCTGGAAGCAAAGGCCACATTCCTGGAGCCTAGGAGTACTAAGTGTTTGCTGAAACAATCATGTGGGTCAAGAGAGCTGCAGGACAGAGGTGGAGAAGCTGCTCTAAGAGCCCAGGAAAGTTCTCCCAAGAGAATCAGCTGTCCACTGGCCCCAAGAGCCCCGGGTTTGCCTATAACAAGTTCAAGCAAGGTCTTTTCCATGTTCTTACCACTTCTTTCTTCTCAGTTCCTACAGAAGAAGCATCAGAAAACTAGGTTCCAGACCAGGCGAAGGAAGACAACTGAAAATAGAACAATAGAAAAGGTATCACTATGTTACTGGGCTTCCCTGGTGGCTCAGTGGTAAAGAATTCACTTGTCAAAGGAGACATAGGTTTGATTCCTGCGTCAGGAAGATCCCTTGGAGAAGGAAATGGCTACCCACACTAGTATTCTTGCCTTCAAAATTCCATGGACTGAGGAGCCTGGTGGGCTACAGTCCACTGGCTCACAAAGAGTTGGACAGGAATTAGTGGCTACAAAACAATATCATTATGACTTCATTTTCCATTGAAAATGGAAGTTTAGCCTAAAGCAAAGGTTGGGGGGAACTTAATATTATATCAAGTTGAGAACTGTGGTTACAATCTAAGACTAAGAACCTGGTTTCTAAATGAGAATACATTCATTTGCAACTTAGAGTGATCCAAGACACTGTTACCTAAAAATGAACAGAAAAGCCAAGGAGACTTTGAGCAATTTTAGGTGGGGATCAATGATGAATACATTTTATCAGGTGGCAATGGGAGACAAAAACAAAGCGTTCATTTAAATTATATCCTGAGTTTTCCGTGTTCGTGAATTTTCTAGAATTATTATTTTATTTTCCAGGCACTATACTAAGCGATTTATATGTATTATTTTAACTCTCACATCAAATATATGAGTTAGATATAATCATTTCTCTTAGGAAAAAAAGTGAAAATTTGAGAAGTTCCATATTTTGCCCAAGGTCACATATTTAGTAAGTGGAAGAGCTGGTATATTAACTAGATTTGTCTGATTCATAAGTTCATGTTCTTAACTACTATGCTTTCAACTGCTACCATGTACTACTGGCACAAATAAATCATTCATAGTTCAGTAGAAAGGTTTGGGGGAAAGATCTTTCATGAAACAGCAAGTAAAACATCCCAGTTTCATAAGCTCAAAGATGGATAGCTGGTGGGAAGTTGCTGTGTGGCTTGGGGAGCCTCGTCTGGTGCTCGGTGATGGCCTGGGATGGGGACTGTGGGACTGGGAGGGGAGGAAGGCTCAGGAGGGAGGGGATATATGTGTGATAGTGGTTGATTTGTGTTGTTGTATGGCAGAGGCTGACGCAGCATTGTAAAAATTTAAAAATAAAATAAAATAAATATCTCTATGTGTGTATAACTATGTGTGAAATGTTTTTAAAGTCTAGAAAGATATACCATTATTTTTCTCCAGTTGTTTGGGGGTTTTTCCATCTATTTGTTTAGCTTTCTTTCTTCTTCTTCTTCTTTTTTTTTTTTTTTTTTTTTTTTTTTTTTTTTTTTTTTTTTTTTTTTTTTTTTTTTTTACTGTTATTGCTTTTATAAAAGGAAAAAATACTTTTTTTGCAGTAATTGAAAGTATGTCACTTCTCTGTCTTGCATTTTATTTCCTTGAGTTTAACTATGTGACTGCCCCTTTTTAAAACTGATTTCAATATCTCTATCACTGTTTGGTTTAAATTGGTAAATTCTGCCCTCCTGAGTGGCTTCTCCTGGTCCCCATGTTGATTGCCAGTGCCTGAAGCTCCCCAAGAAGTGCTTCATGGTTAGGGAGACAGCTTGCTTTTTCAGACAAGGATGCTTGATCATTTCAGAGCTTATTGCACATTAATTATTTTCTATAAAAATATAACTATTTAAAGTACATTGAAATTGTATGGCATCACTTACG
This sequence comes from Redunca redunca, assembly GCA_006410935.1. Lineage (NCBI taxonomy): Eukaryota > Metazoa > Chordata > Mammalia > Artiodactyla > Bovidae > Redunca > Redunca redunca. The sequence goes on from SJYQ01001000.1 coordinate 567,978, forward strand.
TAACTCAGCAAAGGGAAAATGAGTGGAATAGAAAGCACATCAGTGGTTTCCAGAGTCTGGGAGAAGGAGCAGGGTTTGACTACACATAGACAGAGGGTAATTTGGGGTAGGGGGTAATAAAATTGTCCAATAAGTTGGTTATACAACTGCATATATTTGCCAAAACTTGGCTAACTGTACACTAAAAATAGTGGATCTTATAGTAGGTATATTCAATCTTAATTTTAAAAAATGAGAAGAAATACAACATATATTCTGATGTTTCATTGTCAATTTTTCTTTTTTGTCATATGAGAAAATAATATTCAAGAAAAAAGCTTATAGCTCAAATTCTCTTCTTTTTGTCAACATCACTGTGCTTAATTTTTCTTCTCCTCTAGCTCTCTCTTCTCTTCTCATGGTTAACAAGCTCACTAAAGAAAACCCTTACAACCACACATCATAAAGACATTGTCTCACTCCCTCTCTAGCCTCCACATATCATGCATCAAAAATTAACATTTTAATTCTTTGTTTTAAGCAATTAACTCAATCTTTAAATTTCATTATGAGGAAAAGGCTGCTTCTTTAAGAAAAAATGGTTAAGATCACTATTTTATTCATTCTGGAAAACATCTAGAGCAGAGGCTTGAGATTTTGGCTGCACAGTGGAATCACTCAGGAAGCTTTACAAAAATCACTGGATCTGGGATCGTACCTCTAGGGATTCAGACATATTGTTGGGATACAGACCGAACACAAGCATTTTAAAATTTCCCCAGATCATTCTAAAGTGCAGCCAAAGTTCAGAGCCACAATCCAAAGTTTTAAGAATAGACTTTTTCTCTTATAGAAACTTCTTTCGTAGCTATTCTTAGAGAAGGAAATGCTTATTTTTAGCAAGGAAAGTGTGTGTGTGTACAGAGAAAGCCATCACACTGTGATGTCCTCATTGATGAACTGATGTGAGATTGTGTTAATGACTAATGATGGTTCATTACATTTCCTTTCCAGGTGACAATTGTAGCTGCACCAAGGTCTCAGTGACACCTCACCTTGGATGCAATTTACATCTATAATCAGTTGACTTCAAGTAAGCAGGGTAACCTCAAAAGTGTGGGTGAGCTTCATGCAGTTGAAGATCTTAAGAGCAAATATCTAAGGTTTCCCAGAGAAGAAGGAATTCTTCCTTGAAGCTGAAATGCAGAATTTCTGCCTGAATTTTCAGCTTGCTGAACTAGCCTATGGATTTTGGACTTGCCAGGCTCATCCATGTGAGCCAATTCCTTAAAATAAATCTTAATCTCTGTTTCTTTATGTATATATATATATGCTCTCACTCCATATGTATNNAAATAGATGGGGAAACAGTGGAAACAGTGTCAGACTTTATTTTTGGGGGCTCCAAAATCACTGCAGATGGTGACTGCAACCATGAAATTAAAAGACACTTACTCCTTGGAAGAAAAGTTATGATTAACCTAGATAGCATATTCAAAAGCAGAGACAACACTTTGCCGACTAAGGTCCATCTAGTCAATGCTATGGTTTTATCAGTAGTCGTGTATGGATGTGAGAGTTGGACTGTGAAGAAAGCTGAGCACCGAAGAATTGATGCTTTTGAACTGTGGTGTTGGAGAAGAATCTTGAGAGTCCCTTGGACTGCAAGGAGATCCAACCAGTCCATTCCGAAGGAGATCAGCCCTGGGATTTCTTTGGAAGAAATGATGCTAAAGCTGAAACTCCAGTACTTTGGCCACCTCATGCAAAGAGGTGACTCATTGGAAAAGACTCACACTGGGAGGGATTGGGGGCAGGAGGAGAAGGGGACAACAGAGGATGAGATGGCTGAATGGCATCACTGACTCGATGGACGTGAGTCTGAGTGAACTCTGGGAGTTGGTGATGGACAGGGAGGCCTGGCGTGCTGTGATTCATGGGCTCGCAAAGAGTCGGACATGACTGAGCGACTGAACTGAACTGATGGAAAACTAAAAAGTCTATATTGGAAGTATTGAACAGCCATCAAGAATTAGCCCAGTGAAATAAAATACTCCCTGAAACAGAATATTGATTCTCCACATTATTTAGTAATGCAAAAGGAGAACTATTCACTAGCTTCCTGGTCACCTTAAAGTGCTTCTTTGAAAATGGTCTAGGTGGAAGCAAGCTCCCAAGATGTACTGAGTCAAAAATCTTGTGCAAAACAGTCACTTCCTTCCTTTGTGAGCACTCCTCCTCTTACACCATCAGCCAGGCAGGGCCACAAACAAAGAAAGCCAAGATCTGGAATGATGATTTACAGCCAGTGGTGGCTGCAGGAATAAAACACTAAGAATTCCTTCTGAATCTCCCACTGGGTTGATCCTTTATTACAAACACAGAGGGTACAAACCAGCAGCATCTTTACAACCAGGGTGCATAACACCGCAGGTCTGGCCAGGAGACCAGACTGAAAAAGCACCTTCAGGTTCCAGCAGAAAACCCTGGGCCTCAAGAATCACGTCTATGCGTGTGCTCCTGCACTGGGCTTCCCTGGTGGCTCAGACAGTAAAGAGTCTGCCTGCAACGTGGGAGACCTGGTTTCAATCCCTGGATTGGGAAGATCCCCTGGAAAAGGAAATGGCAACCCACTTCAGTACTCTTGCCTGGAAAACTCCATGGACAGAAGAGCCAGGTAGGCAACAGTCTATGGGATCGCAAAAAGTAGGACATGACAGCAACTTCACTTATTTACATGTGCTCCTACTAGAAATCTCATTTCTGCTACTAGGAAGACAGAAGTCTCATGCACCATCAAATTGGAGAGTTATTTCACTATAATCCGATGATCACAGGCAAAGGGAACAACTCTTTTTTTTTTTTCTTTTTTTCTGAAAGGTCTACCTATACTTACTGTAAATAAGTGTGGTAATTTATTGTTGTCAGTCACTAAGTCATGTTTGACTCTTGGTGACCCCACGGACTGCAAAACTCCAGGCTTCCCTGTCCTTCACTATCTCCCAGAGTTTGCTCAAACTCATGTCCATAGTGTCGGTGATGCCATTCAACCATCTCATCCTCTGTCATCCCCTTCTCCTCCTCAATCTTTCTCAGCATCAGGGTTTTTTCCAGTTAGTCATTCTGTGCAGCAGGTGGCCAAAGGATTGGAGCTTCAGCTTCAGCACCAGTCCTTCCAATGAGTATTCAGGGTTGATTTCCTTTAGGATTGACTGCTTTGATCTCCTTGCAGTCCAAGGGGTTCTCAAGAGTCTTCTCCGGCACCAGACTTTGAAAGCGTAATTATTTGGCTCTCAGACTTCTTTATGGTTCAGCTCTCACATCCATACATGACCACTGGAAAATCCATAGCTTTGACTATAAGGACCTTTGTTGGCAAAGTGACGTCTCTGCCTTTTAATACACTGTCTAGGTTTGTCATAGCTTTTCCTCCAAGATGATAATGATAGAGTCTAACTTTCAGTTTCCCTCCAGGGTCTCCTGCTGATTTCTCCTTTTTGCTTATTTCTTTAAATCTCTTTAAAAAGTAAACTTTAGCATCCACCTGAATATTTTTTTATTTGACCTTTGTTATGTGTTCTGTTTTGACTATTCAGTAGCTACTGGAAACATTCTCAGTTGAAGAGTGCTAGGATCTTTTTCCTAGAAGTTTACTTCTGCCAGTGAAAAAGGTTATTTATTATTTTAATGAGAAGAGATTTTCATTCTTGACTTCTTAAAAAAAACAAGCAAAATAGAATGTCCAAGGATACTAGGCTTAAAAAGGTAAAGTTTATAGTGGGGACTAGCTGTCGGTTTCCTTGACCCCTCCTTGATTTCCAGCTTTCTTCTTTTTTCCCCATTTTAATTTTGTATGCACTTTTTCCCCTTCCCCTTGACCTTCATAGCTTGCCCCACAGGACTGGAGCCACTTGCTGACCAGTCTCAGAACTGTTATTGTTTAGTCATTAAGTCATGTCCAACTCTTTATGACCCCATGGATTGCAGCACACCAGGCTCCCCTGTCCTCCATTATCTCCCAGAGCTGGCTCAAATTCATGTGCACTGAGTCAGTGATGCTATCTAACCAACTCATTGTCTGTTGTCCCTTTCTCCTTTTGCCTTCACTATTTCCCAGCATCAGGGTCTTTTCCAATGAGTTGGCACTTCGCATCAGATGGCCAACGTATTAGAGTTTCAGTTTCAGCATCAGTCCTTCCAGTGAATATTCAGGGTTGATTTCCTTTAGGATTGACTGGCTTGATCTCCTTACATTCTAAGGGAAGCTTAAATAGAACAATGATGTCAAAGACAAACCCAAACAGCGCAAATTTACCTTTTTCTTTCCTAGAGCTTCAAGATGCAACAGAGAACATATATTTAAACCAGTATTTAAACTCCCTACCACCATACTAACAGCTAAAAATAACTATGGAAGTTCAAAAGCAGAAGCTGTGAATTACTAAGAAAGGACCACGTCTGGGACGTTATACTGTGAGGATACCAGCTTCCTTGCCTCTGCTGCACCCAGATCCTTCTAGCGGTCTCTCTCTCAGATGCCTGCGACACTGGACTCAGGCAAAATGCCAGTCAGAAGGACGCATTTAAGCTATGCTTATGCTCCTCCACAATATCTTTCAATGTTTTTGGTAACTTAAAGTAGAAAAGTATTTAGAATCCTCAAAACTCTCTTTTCTCCAGTGCTTCACTCCCTTCCATGTTCCACAAACACCAGACCCCCAGTGCTTCCTGACCTAAGGAGCCACTTTCCCTTCAACCCCCACTGACCAAGAAGAGGCACTGAAGGAAAGAAAACTCGATTCCCTTATTCTTTTCCACTGATCTCATTATCTCCTCTTATCCCTCTGAAGAGTGCTCTTACATTTTCCTGGATTGTTCCCCCACTGAGGGTGTCATATATTGGTGGAAACTGTTTTCAAACAGTTCCTATTCCTAAGATCATAGGATTAATGCCCAGCCAAGTAGTTTGGGGTACATCAGTTTATACCCCCATCTTGTTCCAATCATCCATCTGTATCACCACAGAGAAAGTGTTAGGAAGTATAGGTTCTTTATCTTGCCTCTTTGTCTTGATGTAAGCATGAATTATTTTTTAAGCAGGAAGCTCAGCCTCTATGAACTTAGAGGTGTCAATCTATTTCTTTCATTCTAGGGGAAATGTTAAATTGTTACTATTCTAACCCAGGGCAAGCAGGAAAATAAAATGAGAGTGGGAAGAAAATTATTGAGCATAGATTTCCTTTAAGTTTTGCCATTCACCTTCCAGTAGGGTATCTCACTAATCTAAAAACTATCCTGTAAATCAGGTATTATTCTTCCCAATTTTGAGTAAATAGCCTAAAAGGTTAAGTACCTGCCTAAATTTAACTCAAAGTCATGTAAATCATAGAAAAATAAAAGTGAAAGTGGGAAGTCGCTCAGTCATGTTGATTCTTTGTGACCCCATGGACTGTAGCCTGCCAGGCTCCTCTGTCCATGGAATTTTCCAGGCAAGGATACTGGAGTGGGTTGCCATTTCCTTCTCCAGGGGATCTTCCCAACCCAGGGATTGAACCCGGGTCTCCTGCACTGCAGGCAGACGCTTTACCATCTGAGCCCCCAGTAAATCATAGAATTTATTCACAAACGACCAATTGTTCCTAACCAAAACACACTATCTTTCAAAAACAAGACAAAACAAAGAAGAGTGGGGAATTTGAAAAAGAAGGGAAAATTAACTGAATCATTTTATTAGCAAGTAGTCAAGTCTGCAAGGGATTCTCAGGTGGTGCTAATGGTAAAGAACCCACCTGCCAATGCAGGAGAACCTGTTTTCTGGATAGGAAAACGGTATAGCAACCCACTCCAGGATTTTTCCCAGGAGAATCCCATGGACAGAGGAGCCTGGTGGGCTACAGTCCAAAGGGTCTCTAACAGTCAGACACAACTGAAGTGACTTAGCATGCACCAGGGATGTCTGCAAGTGCTTTCATTGACTCTGGCAACACCCAGACCACAGTCGCTGACAAAAATCCCTCCATTTTGATATAACCTCTTTAGCTTAAAAATGATTACTGTTAAAGAAATAATGCAGAAACCAGTATATTTTTAACAATTTTTTTTTTTATCAATTATACTTTTAGTGAAGGAACTCTCAATCCTCTTGGGAAGAAGAGTCACTTTTAATTTCCCCGAAAGCATTGAAAACCCTGAGCATTTGGAACTCCTCTGCTAGAACTGTGTTCAGGGCCAGTTTATCAGCCACATAAAGATATCTGTTTCATTGCACATATTCACATATGTTTATAAACCCAGCTTGTTTATCTGCTTTTTTTTTTTTTTTTACTGGGCTCTAAATAGCTTTTAACTATCTCCAAAATGAAATTCAGTATTAAAGGATAAAGATTGGCTGCTGCCAAAGACAGTCCAAAAAATGTATGTTGGATTCCGAAAAGAATTCCAAGGGCATTTTGAGCAAGAGCAAAAAGGGTAAATATATGACTTTCAAGGAGCTACTTTTTGATGGGGCTCAAATTCCTCTGAATGTAAAACTTGGGGTATGTTTGTCATCATTTTCATTACCTGCAGAGTAGCATTTCTACTTAGAGCAGGCAAATTAGAGAAAAATGTAAAGCCCTCCTATTTTCTAGATTCAGGAATCCAGGCAGAGCATTTGACATGAACCTGCATGATTCATAGAAGTTCTCAGAGGACTGCTTTTTGGCAGTATGATCTTTTGTCAGTGTGCAACTGGTAAGATAAAGGGATATATATAGACCAGTGGGATTGTGACAGCACAATGAGGAAAAAGTCCAAGGATAAAACTCCCAGGTGCTGCTAGAATCCCCACTTCCTGAGATCTTCGCAAAAGCACGTCAGTTGGAACAGATACTGGCAACAAATAAACACTGAAACTAGAGTGTTCAGCCAAGGAGTTTAAGACAAAGAAAGAAAAAAAATGGAAAACCTGTCCAAATGTGACACATAGTGGAAAACCTGTCCATGATGTTAAGGACAAAGCACAGAAGCTCAAGACTGAGGCCTCTTTGCCAGGATTGATGGAAGGAGGGAAAGAAGGAAGGAGAGAGGGAGAGAAAGGGAGAGAGAAAGAACGGAAAATAGAGCTTCTTGTCTAGCAAGAGAACTTTGTGGAAACCAACAGGAAAACTCTATCTTGGGTGAATACTGATCTGCACATTAGGAACATCTCTGTTCAGAACTACTGAAGCAAGTCTCTACTGGGAGACAGTTCTCAGTGGGTCTCTCCTATTTGAGCTGGAGGTACTGACACCCTTTTCTCCTGGACTATCTTTTCAAGGGTCTTCGTTAAGCAAACAACTCTGGAAGACAGAAAGAGTGTCTCCCTCTGGGGCAAAGGCAGACTTTTAAATTTATTTTCTATTTTTTGTTGTTGTTGTCTAGGGCAATAAAGATAAGATCTCTCTCTGGGGCAAAGGTTGAATGTTCTTTGCCATTAAAAGAATATTTCCTCAGCTCCAGTTCGTTACCTGGGATACAAGGCCACACTGTGGGTATAACATCTACCTGGGCTTCCCAGTTGGGACTAAGGAGCAAAAGAAATAAGTGTGGGCATGACACCTAGAAGGCCTGCTGTGCCATAAGTAATCAAGTCCTTTTTTTCAGATGTAAGAGTTCTACGTCTTCTAGCATCATCCATGAAACTGTTGCATGTTACCTTTCTAACTTGCAATTAGGGTAATACTTCAGATCTTTCACAGTTTGTGACATTCTGCAACTTCCAGAGAGAGACTCACTAGGATGTTTCTATAATCTCTCTCAAAGCAATAACATTTTATCTCTTAGAAGGCAATTAAAACAGACATAGATGTTGATGAGAAAAAGACAGGCCCATGCATGGAGGAAACACACATACACACACACATCCCCCCCCGCCCCGCCCAGTATTAAGCACAAGATGAAAATGATATTTATATTTTGAATAAAATAAATATAAATGATAGGTATAGATAGATAGACATTGACATATAGAGAGATAGATAAGTAAAGAGATAAAAGAGAGAGATGACAGAGACAGATAAACACAGGGACACAGACAGAGAATAAATTGCATATTTGGGGGTGTGAGTGTGTATCTGTATTTTCATGTGTGCGTATCAATACTGAGCATTAATATACAAGTTAAGAACGCATCATATAAGAATAAAATGCATTTTCAGATTTTGCAACTTAGAATTTTTATTTTAAAATGTATTTCACAAGATATTGAGCCCCCCAACAATGAGATGAGTGGAGGATGAAGTAGGTTGATTTTCTCTTTATTTTTCTCTTTGATTTCTATCTTTGGTGAACCTTCAGGAGAAATGATGCTGTATGAAAATTAGGTTTAAAATTGGATCATTCATTTCAATTTTATTGCTTGTTCCCTAAAAGAAAAGTGGAAGAGCAATAAACGGTCTCTTGCCTCAGCGTTATCAATTTGTATTCACTGTGCTTTATATCTCCCATTTAGACATGGCTCTGTCCTGACCTTCCTTTTAATTTAGTTCCAACATATTTTTAGCATTTCATCTCATGGTCAGTCTCAAAAACTTCTGGAGCATTTTCACAGCTTGCTGAGGTTACATTTCATGAAGGTCTCAAACAGTTTTTTTTTTTGTTTTTTTTTTTAAATCATGTCACTTAAATGCAATGAAAACTTTTGTTTCAGAGAACTTAGATAGCCTTAGCACATTCCCTTGGACTTTGTTTCTTCAGAAAAGTTGGTGTATCAGCACTAATCTGGGCAAGAAAAAGAACTGAGGCAAACTGTAGGTTTTATCTAATCCCTGGAAGACATTTTAGCAGCATGCACGAAGTAAGAAAATCTTTCATCTCCCCTAAACCACTGAGTTCGTGAAAAGGACTTCACTTCATAGGGTGAAATGAATAACATGAGTGAATAGGATGAATTGACGTGAGGTCAGAACCTCAGAGGTGAGCTTCCCAAGTTGCGTGTGTGCTAAGTCGTTTCAGTCGTGTTCAGCTCTTTGCGACCCTATGGCCTGTGGCCCACGTGGCTCCTTTGTCCATAAGATTCTCCGGACAAGAATACTGGAGTGGGTAGCCATTTCCTTTTCCAGGGGATCTTCCTGACCCAGGGATCAAACCAGCATCTCTTATATCTCTTGCATTGGGAGGCAGGTTCTTTACATTAGCACTACCTGGGAAGCCCAAGTGAGGTGGGAAGCCTAATGTGAGGTCTCTTCAAAAGAATGGTTTGGTCTCTCACTTTTGACCTCATTACTTTTCCTGCAGTAATGAGCATAGTTCCATTTTCCAGAAGAGCATATATTTCTATGAAAGTGACTGAAAGAATTATTTTTGCTCACTTGCTTTTAAGAAATAAAATTAAAATAAGAAATGTGTACAACGAAGACTCTGAGGTGGGAGGGTTTATTGCACCTGCTGGTCCTGACTCTTTCCCAAGAGTTTGTCATTTCTTCTCCTCAGAGTTGTCAGCTTTGGAAACAAAACAAAACCACAGAGTATCTTGTCCAGAGCTCATGAAGGTCTAGCCAAGTGTCACTAGCATCATACCTCCACTTAGAAAGTTTCCAGTCCTCTGTAATCTTTCTTGGCTTTAACCCAATCTTTTTCCACTTTGGATCTCTACTTTTTTCCCAGGTCCTCTGAGTTCATTTTCTGTTCACAGCACATTTGTGAAGCAGTTACACTTAAAGATTCCTGGTTTTCCTAAAAGTTGAAGCCTTTCCTTGATCTGCCAGAGCTGCCAGCTCTGTCACTTTCCTGAGTTCCTCTAGGATGACGTGTCCCTATGTGAATTTCTTGGAGTCTTGTCACTGCAACTTTATGTAGCAGAACTATTTTAAGCATACAGTAAGAACACACTTTTTAATCCTTCTAACTCTTCACCACCAGAATGTTTTCTTTAGTCATTCAACAAACATTCCAAGTGTCTACTGTTTGCTGGTTAAGCTGCTAGGCACTAGGAACATAAGATACTTTAGACATGGTTTCTGCTTTTTTTGAGGTTTCAAGCTCTCAGAAATATTAGCAGGTGTCTTCTTTTATTGTACCTAATGAATCAATAACACTCCAGCTATGAAATATCAGGTGCATTCATCTCTTTGAATTCCTTCTCAATTCTATATCATAACTCTCCATGGATAAAACTTAAAAAGGCAAAAGCCTAGCTAGAAAGACACAGCCTTTAACATAAATTTCACATTATAAGCTATTTAAGAAAGAATTGTCTATAAGTGAAAATGAAAAAGCCTTCAATGAATATTGAGAAAATCTGGGCTCAGTCACCAAAAAATACCTAGATGGCTACAGAAAAGCCACTAACCTTTTGAATTTCAGTGTCTGCATCTGTTAAATGATGAGTAGGAGCAAATGTCCTCTTAGTTCTTGGATCTAAAATTCAATGAATCTAAATGTAAAAGCATTTCAGTTATAAAATGCTGTTTGAAACACATTTCTCATGGAAATTCAGAAATGTAAAAATTCAGGCAGCAGACACAGGAGGATTCACTAAATAAATAGATGAGAAGTTGCACTGAGACTCCCCATCTTGAGCACTCCAGGAGGAGGGCCAGATCTGCCCAAAGGTATGAGGCATATTTGTCTCTGAATCTGCTCCACAGCTCAACTTTCTCTCTCAACAAAATCAGATACAGGGCCATCAAAAGATTTGGGGTTGACTGTGACTTTTCTTCTGTATCTGGTGATGATCTTTCCAAATTTATCAGAAATTCGACTGAAAAATCCTATTTGTTATTGGATATGCAGGCTGATCAGATCAAGGCAGAGAGCAAATCATATAATAATATGTACATGTGATGAAAATGGATCCTTTCTGACCCTGCAGGGATCTTCCATTTCCAATGCTGCAGTCTACAGAGAGCCAGAAAGTTAAATGTGTCTTACAAAATCGTATTAGCAATTGCTGTGGGAAATCCTTCAAGAGATGGGAATACCAGACCACCTGACCTCCTCCTGAGAAATCTGTATGCAGGTCAAGAAGCAACAGTTAGAACTGGACATGGAACAACAATCTGGTTCCAAATAGGCAAAGGAATATGTCAAGGCTGTATATTGTCACCTTGCTTATTTAACTTCTATGCAGAATATATTATGCAAAATGCCAGGCTGGATGAAACACAAGCTGGAATCAAGATTGCCAGGAGAAATATCAATAACCTCAGATACGCAGATGACACCACCCTTATGGCAGAAACTAAAGAGGAACTAAAGAGCCTCTTGGTGAAAGTGAAAGAGCAGAGTGAAAAGGCTGGCTTAAAACTCAACATTCAAAAACTAAGATCTTGGCATCCAGTCCCATCACTTCATGGCAAATAGATGGGGAAATAATGGAAACAGTGACAGACTTTAAATTTTTGGGCTCTGAAATCACTGCAAGATGGCGACTGCAGCCATGAAATTAAAAGACATTTGCTCCTTTTAAGAAAAACTTAAAGAAAGGCTATGACCAACCTAGACAGCATATAGAAAGCAGAGACATTAATTTGCCAAAAAAGGTCTGTCTAGTCAAAGCTATGATTTTTTCAGTAGTCATGTATGGATTTGAGAGTTGAACTGTAAAGAAAGCTGAGTTCTGAAAAACTGATGCATTTGAACTGTTGGAGAAGACTCTTGAGAGTCCCTTGGACTGAAAGATCAAACCAGTCAGTCCTAAAGGAAATCAGTCCTGAATATTCATTGGAAAGCCTGATGCTGGAGTTGAAACTCCAACACTTTGGCCACCTGATGCGAAGAACTGACTCCTTGGAAAAGACCCTGATGTTCAGAAAGATTGAATACAGGAGAAGGGGTCAACAGAGGATGAGATGGTTGGATGGCATCGCCGACTCAATGGACATGAGTTTGAGCAAGCTCCAGGAGTTGGTAGTGGACAGGGAAGCCTGGTGTGCTTCAGTCCATGGGGTAGCAAAGAGTTGGACACAACTGAGCAACTGAACTGAATTGAACTGAATAGCGAGTGCAATGATGATGATGATAATTGTGTCTTTCCCACGGACAACAAAATAGGGAAAAGAGGAGACATTCTCTTTATGCAATTTTAGGGACTTAAAGAAAGAAATGTTTGTACATAGAACTAATTTTTGTGCAAAATAGTCTTAGAGATGAATATCCACTACTTATTTAATGTTTATTTGAAGTGTATTTTGGGATATTGATTCTGAAGAAAAAAATGTGATTTTTTTTCCTTTTAATAATCATTTCTGCGTCTACTATTCTTTTTGTTAAAGATACATTTTTAAGACTACCTCTTCTGAGCCTTTGGTTCTGTGTCTGCATATCATGAAAAAGTTATTTGACTTTTTCCATTATTTTATAATGGATAGTGTCATAAACTAAGACAAAGTCAAAGACAGATCTCCAGTTTTCTGTTTTAATGACCAACACAAGGCATTCTAAATCAACATGTTTATCTTCATTAGACTCTGGCCAAATATGAAATTACATAGCAAATTATCCATAGGCATACATTGGACTGGCCAAAATGTTCACTGGGGTTTTTCCATAACATCTTACCAAAAAAACCTGAATGAACCTTTTGGCCAACCCAGCAAATACTACTGTAAAATCAACTTCATGGTGCAAGAATTATACTCATTTTCTACTTTCCCTATGTTATATTTTGGAAACACAATATTCATCACTAGAGAAACATAATTTAGCTCACAGCATTCATAAACCTGTGCTATGAGAAGGAGATGTCCAATGGAATTACTATAGATGTATATATAAATATTACTTGTGTTTCAGTTCAGTTCATTTCAGTCACTCAGTCGTGTCCGACTCTTTGCAACCCCAATCGCAGCACTCCAGGCCTCCCTGTCCATCACCAACTCCCGGAGTTCACTCAAACTCATGTTCATCAAGTCGGTGATGCCATCCAGCCATCTCATCCTCTGTCGTCCCCAATCCCTGCCCCCAATCCCTCCCAGCATCAGCATCTTTTCCAATGAGTCAACTCTTTGCATGAGGTGGCCAAAGTATTGGAGTTTCAGCCTCAGCATCAGTCCTTCCAATGAACACCCAGGATTGGTCTCCTTTAGAATGGACTGGTTGGATCTCCTTGCAGTCCAAGGGACTCTCAAGAGTCTTCTCCAACACCACAGTTCAAAAGCATCAATTCTTCGGTGCTCAGCTTTCTTCACAGTCTAGCTCTCACATCCATACACGACTACTGGAAAAACCATAGCCTTGACTAGACAGACCTTTGTTGGCAAAGTAAGGTCTCTGCTTTTTAATATGCTATCTAGATTGGTCGTAACTTCCTTCCAAGGAGTAAGCGTCTTTCAATTTCATGGCTGCAATCACCATCCGCAGTGATTTTGCAGCCCAAAAAAAACAAAGTCTGACACTGTTTCCACTGTTTCCCCATCTATTTCCCGTGAAGTAATGGGACCAGATGCCATGATCTTTGTTTTCTGAATGTTGAGCTTTAAGCCAATTTTTTCACTCTCCTCTTTCACTTTCATCAAGAGGCTTTTTAGTTCCTCTTCACTTTTTGCCATAAGGGTGGTGTCATCTGCATATCTGAGGTTATTGATATTTCTCCCGGCAATCTTGATTCCAGCTTGTGCTTCTTCCAGTCCAGCATTTCTCATGATGTACTCTGCATAGAAGTTAAATAAGCAGGGTGACAATATACAGCCTTGACATACTCCTTTTCCTATTTGGAACCAGTCTGTTGTTCCACGTCCAGTTCTAACTGTTGCTTCCTGACCTGCATATAGGTTTCTCAAGAGGCAGGTCAGGTGGTCTGGTAATCCCATCTCTTGAAGAATTTTCCACAGTTTCTTGTGATCCACACAGTCAAAGGCTTTGGCATAGTCAATAATGCAGAAATAGATGTTTTTCTGGAACTCTCTTGCTTTTTTCATGATCCATCAGATGTTGGCAATTTGATCTCTGGTTCCTCTGCCTTTTCTAAAGCCAGCTTTAACATCTGGAATTTCATGGTTCACGCATTGCTGAAGCCTGTCTTCGAAAATTTTGAGCATTACTTTACTTGACAGTGAGATGAGTGCAATTGTGTGGTAGTTTGAGCATTCTTTGGCATTGCTTTTCTTTGAGATTGGAGTGAAAACTGACCTTTTCCAGTCCTGTAGCCACTGCTGAGTTTTCCAAATTTGCTGGCATATTGAGTGCAGCACTTTCAAAGCATCATCTTTCAGGATTTGAAACAGCTCAACTGGAATGCCATCACCTCCACTAGCTTTGTTCGTAGTGATGCTTTCTAAGGCCCACTTGACTTCACATACCAGGATGTCTGGCTCTAGGTGAGTGATCACACCATCATGGTTATCTGGGTTGTGAAGCTCTTTTTTGAACAGTTCTTTGTATTCTTGCCACCTCTTGTTTATACGTATTATTACCCTCTATTGTTATTTCAGTCTCTCAGAAGCAGAATAGACTTTAAAATGTCTATAAATGTACACATTCTATACAATTTGAACAAAAACAACCATTTTCCTTGATGCTATACAAAGTTAAAGACTATATTGGATAGAAACAAATTTTATTGTTTTCTTTTTAGTTTTCAAATGTAAAAATTAGTATCACATATATGTATAAATAAATCACTTTACTGTATACTTGAAACTAACAACATTGTAAATTAACTATACTCCAATTAAAAAACAAAGTTGTATCAGGTCATGGTTATTGGGTGTCTAGAAACTTGTGTGCCAAAGTAAAGATCTGAAGAGATGGGAAATATTTTTGGTGTGTGAGTTGATGGGTATGTTGAATGTTTTCAAATTTTATGGGTTATGCAAACTAACTATGATATTACTTTAGAGTCACTAAAAGTTGTCTTAAAATTTTGTTATCTATGATTTCTATTTTTTTTTTGCCAAAGCTATCTTTTTTTACTCCAAATCTCACCTTCTCATAAATATTCTACCAAAAATTGCTGTGTGCTTACATAACTCATTTTATGGATTGAGGCTATAAGTAATAACAAATTAACTGCAAGAGAATTTGGCAGCTTAAAACTGTATCTGTCTTCTTCAGAGCTTGCTAACTCAGTTTATCAAGTGATAAAGGTCAGTTTGATAATATGAACTAAATTGTAAATCTCAGATTAAGGGAAAATCATGTATGAATTTTCAGTATATGCCTGAAGCCTGGGGCTTCTGAGACATATACTTTTTCACTTTTTTTTTATATTGGGGTATAGCTGATTAACAATGTCGTGATAGTTTCAGGTGGATAGCAAAGGGGCTCAGCCATACATATACGTGTATCTATTCTCCCCTAGACTACCCCCTCATCCAGGCTGCCACATAACACTGAGCAGAGTTTCATGTGCTATTACAGCAGGACCTTGTTGGTTATCAATTTTAAATCTGGCATTGTGTACATGTGTATCCCAAGTCCCTGACTATCCCTTCCTCCCAGCAACCATAAGTTTGTTGTCTAAGTCTGTGACTCTCTTTCTTTTTTGTAAGTTCAAGTGTAATTTCTTTTTAGATTCCTGCAGTGCAGGAGACCTGGGTTTGATCCCTGGGTTGGGAAGATCCCCTGCAGAAGGGAAGGCTACCCACTCCAGTATTCTGGCCTGGAGAATTCCATGGACTGTATAGTCCATGGAGTCACAAAGAGTCGGACACGACTGAGCAACTTTCACTTTTAATTGTATCATTTCTTTTTAGATTCTATATATAAGGGATATCATATGATACTTCTTCTCTGCTAAGACATATGTGCTTCCCAGGTGGCACAGTGGTAAAGAATCTGCCTGCCAATGCAGAAGACTCAAGTGATGCGGGTTTGATCCCTGAGTCCAGAAGACTCCCCTGGAGGAGGAAATGGAAACCCACACCAGTTTTCTTGCCTGGAAAATTGCATGGACAGAGGAGCCTGGCGGGCTACAGTTCATGGGGTTGCAAAGAGTCAAACATGACTGAGCATGCATGCATGCTAAGACATACACTTTTCTTCCACCCATCTTCTCCATCAACAATGGAGGTATAACTAGCATATTCTCCTCTTTTATAAGTCAGCCCACATGGAAACTCACTGGAAACTTTCTGAGTGGTTTTCTGATAGTGCTGACAAAGTATTAAAGCAAAAAGCATATCTTGTAGTATCAAGCATGCTACAACATAAATGTCATATAACATCATATAATTATGTCATAACATTTGTCAATAACATCTTTCCCAAGAATATTGTTAAATTATCCTGGAACACACTGGCAGGATAAACTTGGAGGAAGAGTCCATCTTTCTCCGTTAGAAATGAAGATCACTGGAGTAATTTGTTGGGGATCTTTGGCAGGAATTTGACGTTCTCACTAATCTTTATCCTCCTATGACCTCGAAAATGCACTGTAATTTTCTTCCCTCAACAAGGCTAGTGAATTTAAGATATTTTGATCTGGTTATATGTGTCAGGGGTTCCCTCATAACTCAGTCAGTAAAGGGTCTGCCTGCAACGCAAGAGACCTGGGTTCGATCCCTGGGTTGGGAAGATCCCCCAGAGAAGGAAATGGCAACCCACTTGTATTCTTGCCTGGAGAATCCCATGGACAGAGGAGCCTGGCAGGCTATAGACCCCAGTCTATGGGGTCGCAAGAGTCAGACACAATTGAGTGACTAAGCATGCTTATTTGTCAAATAAAATAATGCACTTATTAAAATACAAACAGACATAAGATGTTAGTCTAAATTTACTAAATCATTTGATTGAAAGAAAACATTTATTTAAATGAAGAAGCCAGAATACTTGAGCTGCTATATGCTACCTATGAATTACATGAAGTCTATACGTGGAGAAAATTAAAGAAATTATAGGAGTTATATCATTAAACTGAAAAATGGAATTATGGGGAATTAAAGCTTTAGATAAAGATAATCCACAAAGGAAAAGCAGCCATGTTAAGAATTATGATAATCCATATTCCTCAGCAGGTTTATCAGGGGTTTGGGGGGGGATCAGGTTAAATTTTGCATTGCAAAAAAATTTTAGTAATTTCATATGTATTCTTATAATTTTATGCTTCCATTATCCATAGTATTTTGGTGATTCTTCCCTGAGTACCCAACTTCAAATAATTTGATCTATATCAGTAATCTACTTAAATTAAGCTTTTCATTGGAAGGTAGTCATACCAATTATAGAAGTTGTCTGGGGATTTCTATATATAAAGTAGATTAAAATATGAGCAATATAAATTCAGGGATATGCTAAAATGACATGTTTTTAAACAATTTCAATCATTTTTAAAAGTCCATTCTTCTTTGTGCTTAAAACTTTGATGGGCATTAGATTTGTTTTCACATTTTTCAGAAACTATGCTTGATGTGCACATTTTCCAAAGTGAGTTCCTCCTAAATATAGCTCTACTTAAGTTATTCCCCATTAGCATAATGAGCAACAAGGGAAATAAGAAGGCAAGTGGGAAGAACTTCTGCTTCACTCTCAAAGGCAGTATGTACATATAAATGTATAATATACAATTTTGTCCTTTGTTGAGAGATTCAGACTTATCTTTGGAATTAATATTCATTCTAATTAGAAAGACATGGATGGCAGAGAATTCTTAGTTCTGGAAAAATTACAAACTTGATTATTATGCCTTTTTTAAAAAGTAGGACTTAACATTTGTTGCTATTGCATTTGTAGAATATTTATTCTTTCAAAAACGTAAAAGACTTCAGATCACAGCCATTTTGGATAAATCAAATTGGGAATTTTGAACTTATGTAATCAATAGAGCAGAATACAGTTTCTGAATAAAACCTTGTACTTAGAGGATTTTCAACCCAATTGCAGCTAGTGTCTACAGACATCTTTAGGATTCTCCTTTAAGCAAGAATAAGTACAAAATTATGAATGACAGAAGCTTAGAGTAAAAGTGGGTTCTCAGGCAGTGGACACATTGCTCTGATCGAGAGAGATATTTGAGGTGCCTTGAACAAAAGGAAATAACTGTAAAGCTCTACAAAAAAGTAACTCCTTGGGTTTTAATTCAAACCTCCAACAGGTCTGTTCAGGTGGGTACACGGTCACTTTTCTGTGGTGTTGATCAGCATCCTAAGCTCTTAATGGTTGAAGTGTTCATTTCACTCAGCAATTTTCCCTCTTGGGCAGCTCTCCAAATGGACAGTGAAAAGTTAGTGGAAAGCAAAAGTCTCTTCAAAAATCGCTTCTTGTGCCTACTTTGCAATTCAAGTGATACGGAAATTAATACCTGTGTCAAAAGGGTTTTCATCAGGCTTGAGTGGAGGCTGGACAGAGTGTCTTCCTAAAGCTCTGCTTTCCTGGGAAGTACAGTGTTAAGATAAATATGGAATGTTGTATAAGTTTTGTTGTATTTATGCCTAATCTGTAGGACTACGCTTGGGCTGTGGAGATGAAAGCATGCCTTGGACTTATGTGGGGGCTTCCCAGGTGGCTCAGTGGTAAAGAATCCGCCTGCCAATGCAGCAGGCCTGGGTTGGATCCCTGGATCAGGAAGATCCCCTGGAGAAGGAAACGGCAACCCACTCCAGTGTCCTTGCCTAGAAAATCCCATGGACAGAGGAGCCTGGAGGGGTCAGTCCATGGGGCCGCAGAGAGTCAGACATGATTGAGCACACACATGCTCACTCGGGGCCTATGTGACTATATGAGTACAAAAGATCTGTGGTAAGTCTGGCTCCTATCTGCAGCGACTGCACTGGTCTTGAATGGGGAAGAGAAGAGAGGAGGTATATACCTGAGTAATGCCATTCCCCCATGCGGTAATGCTGAAGCTCTTGCCCTGTCACCTTCTATAAAGCTAAGAAAATGTGGCCTCAAAGCTTATTTATACCTTGTGAGTCTCATTGCCAATTTGAACCTCTACTTATGACTACGTTGATACAATATCATTCGAGGCTTTCCTTTCATCACCCTTCTGCCCTGCTTTCCAATCCTGCAGATGTGGGGAATACCAATACAAAACACAAATTAAGAATGTGACTCAATGACTATGTATTGAATGCCTGCTATGTGGGAGGAGAAATGCGATTTTCAACAAAATCTCTGGAGAAAGTTATTTTTCTTCATTAAAAAAATGCGTACACAGCTGCATCCTCACAGACATACACACAGCCTATGTGTCATCTCTCTGCACCCAGGCATAGTAACATATGGGAGGAAAAGTCATCTATTACTACAGGCTGTGACAATCACTGAGAAAATTTACTGCAGAAAATTAGTCGACAGTATTTCAGCAGGAGGTCCAGAAATGATCTATCAAAGATTCAGAGACTTGAGGCAACATTTCACCTCATTTATTCAAATGCTTTGGGCAAATAAAATTATGATAAAGCCCCTGGCAACCTATGTGTCCTGTGCATTTTGACAAGATTACTGCTAATCGATTATTTGCGTCCAGTTCGAACTAAAAAAAAAAAAAATTACATTTAATTTTAGTTGACATTTCATATAAAGGCATATAATTTATTTCTATTTAATTTTGTGAAACTGAAATTCAATTCTGTAACTCCTCAGGAGGACATAGAGGGATCATGATTTGGCTCCATCCTGTGGATTTCAAAAGCAAGCGACAAAGTAGCCATCCAATTAACAACACTATGAAGAAACAATTGGTCAAGCATTTGTAAAGCATGGATGTTAATCCTACACCATTTAAACAAGCCAATCAAACTTGGTATGTGGAGAATGTTATACAAATACGAACACAAATAGATTTCCAAAAGTGGTCTTCAAGCTTTGTTGCTGTTGCTAAGTTGTGTCCGACTCTCCGTGACCCCATGGACTGCAACACACCAGGCTCCTCTGTCCTCTATTATCTCTTGAAGTTTGCTCAAATTCATGTCCATTGAGTTGGTGATGCTATCTAACCATCTCATCCTCAAGCTTAGCCACTTTCAATTAACCCCCATCAGTGTCTTAACCCTTTTTGGTCCTGGTAAAACCTAAATACATTTTAGGAGATGCGGCAGTCATGTTAACAAAGGGTTTAAAAGCGTCCTACTTGGAATCTGCTTTTAATGTACTGATAGAGCTGTAATTTGGATGACATAAATATATCAGCATTAGCAATTAACCAACTGTGGGATTCACCAAATATGTGTTGAAAGGCTTTTGTTAACCCTTGTGCAAACAACTTTAAATAAGAAACAGACTCATACTCAGGAAATTCAAGTCTACTGGAGGATGCCAGATGACTAAAGAGCTAACAGCAATAAAACACAGTGAGGGCAACAAAAAAAAATGTGCATAGGCTATTTGGAAGTTCCTAAAAGGTATGCTAAGCTGCATGCTCAGACTAGGTTTCCTAAATGTGGTAAGTGGACAACAGGATCACTGAATAACTGAGAATCAGCACAGAAAGTCAGTTTGAAGGTCTTCTAGTACCATGAGTCTCAAGGTCAAACTAGGAGTGGGCAGGAATGTACATAGGGAGACACGTGTACTTTTAGAAAGTATAGAACAGGCTTTCTTAGGCTAGAGAATAGGAGTGGGGTTGTACTAGAACTAGAAAGGCAAAGTTCTCCTAACCAGAAGGCATGCTAGCTTGGAAGCCAGTTGTGAGCTAAGAAGCACGGAAATGCTGATCTTTTTGGTTGGTTTTGAGGAGAATTAAGGTCTTGTCAGAAGGCACTGTCAGTGAAAGTTTATTAAAATCCTATTTCACACAAGGTGATGTCTTAAGATTGAAATTAAAATATATGGTAAAATCTCTTCGGTCCAAGGTCAGGGAAAGGAAAAAAAACTTGCCTTTCTTTTTTAAAGTAAGTTAAAATATGGCTGAGAATATGAAAAATTAGACAGAGAGAAGGAAAGTTAGGACATAAAAGTTGATCAGGTTATCTTGTGCAAAGGAGGAAGTCAAAGAGGGAATGTGAAATGATGTGTAAACAGCATCGCAAAGAAAGTGTGCTCCAGCCACATGTTTTTGTGCAAGACAGGCTGGGGACAAACACTGCAAAACTCAACAGACATAAAGAGCTGAGACCCAAAGCAAAGAAATGTTTGTGTTCACATTCTCTCCCAGTCAAGGCCTTCCACTCACCAGTTGCTTTTTGGTGTCATCAGTTCCCTCTGCATGTTTTAAGTTTACTTTCAGTTGAGGAGCTCCCACCCCATTTAGCATTTATTCCAATAAGAAATTTCTACCTAGCTTCTTGAAAAAAGATAAACACTTTAACATCGTGAAACAGACCACATTTTCCTTGTAAATGTTTTGTAATAAATGAGAAACTGTACAGCAGTTAGTTCAATATTACCCATGCAGGATGAAGTCTCTGAGCAATTACCTTGTTTCCATGGCAACAGCATATCTGCCAATCCTTCAGTGTGATACAGGAAAGCCACCAAATTGAGCTTGTTCAGTAAAGCTAAGGAAAGCTCAGTGAATTGGGCAGAGGGAGGGGTAAAGGGGATTGGAAATGTGATACTAATGGGGTTAACAAACAAACAAATTGCTATTTATATTATTTATCAAGTGGTTCATTTAACCAACTGCAAGGAAATTTCCAACTGCAATGCTGGAAAATGGAAACCAAAAAAAAAGTTTGTTTAAAAAAAAAGAGGAAAATGACACCTAGACTTTCTAGTACCTTTGCCAATACCTAATCCCTTAAGAGAAGACCTCTGAAGAATTTCAGGACCTTGAGTGCAGAATGGAAACCGATATCCAGACAGTCACCTCAGGACATTTGCCTGGACCCTTCATTCCACACAGAGCCTGCCTAGGCCAGGAGCTAAACCTTCTATTTTTAAGCATATTCTGGAAAAGGAGGCCAGCAAGTGTGCCTCTGACACTGATGAGAAAGCATACTATTACCCTAGCTGTTACACTCCAAAGAAGTGCAAGAAAAAATAAATCAGAAAAATTTTATCAACAGACCCTGAGCTATATAGGGCAAATAGAAAAGCTGCTTCAGACTGAGATTCTCTGGTCAACTACAGCTACCTGTTTCGAGGAGGTTTTAAATAGAGATTTAAAGTTGGAAATTAAAGATATACTCCTCAGGGGGAAGTGGACATTATAACAATGTTGTGTCTGGTTATCACACTTGATTATAGGCTCTCGAGGGAGCTGCTTCTCAAACAGTTTTAGAAATAGGATGTAATTTGGAGACATTTTCTTGGTGGGGATGATAAGGGAGGCGCTGAGCAGGAGATGGGAAGGGAATGTGGAAAAGGCACTGGGAGGATGCTGGCAGAACGGTAAGCTGATATGTCACACTGCTTGAGCAACATGACATGTAATTACCTCTAATTACAAGCATCTCTTGGAACTTCGACCACAGAGTTGCAGATAAATATAAATGCTTTGGAGAAATACCTGGGCTGATATACTCAAGGACTTTTTCTATTAATTTTTTACAATTAATTTTTATTGGAGTATAGTTGCTTTCTAATGTTGTGTTAGTTTCTACTGTACAGCAAAAAGAATCATATATATACATTCCCTGCCTTTTGGATTTCCCACCCACTCAGGTCATCACAATATATTAAGTAGAGCTGCCTGTGCTATATGGTATGTTCTAGCTAGTTATCTATTTTATACATAGCATCAGTGATGTATAAATGTCAATTCCAATCTCCTGGTTCCTCACCCCTGCATTTCCCCCCCTTGGTATCCATACATTTGCTCTCTTCATCTAAGTTTCTATTTTTGCTTTGCAAACAAGATCATCTATACCATTTTTCTGGCCTTCCCTAGTGGCTCAGTGGTAACGAATCCACCTGCCAATGCAGGAGATGTGGGTTTGATCCCTGGGTCGGGAAGATCCTCTGGAGAAGGAAGTGGCAACCCACTCCAGTATTCTTGCCTAGGAAATCCCAAGGACAGAAGGAGCCCAACAGGCTACAGTCCATGGAGTCACAAAAAGAGTCAGATACAACTTAGCAAATAAACAGTAACAGCATACTATTCTTCTAGATTTCACATATATGCATTAATGTACAATATTTGTCCTTCTCTCTCTGACTTCACTCTGTATGATGCTCTCTAGGAAGGACTTTCTTCTATTTAGATGAATAAGCATATTAATACAGAATCTCTGAGTCAAGTGTTTATACATCTGAGAACTTTTCTTATAATGAGGACTAAAGAAATATTTTTCTGGGAGGCTAAAGGCATAGAGAAGCTAAAAAAATGGAACACAAAAGTATTCAAGGGATTATTCTATTTTATAAATTGCTCTCCCTTTCAAGTGTTTACCTTTTAAAAAGTGAAAAGTTAAACAAGAAGGTAAAAAACTGATAAGCGAAAAGATAGACATACTTTAAAAATTATCTTAAAAATAGGATTTTGAAATAACAACTTTGTGAATCTCTTTTCTATATAAGGACTTGGGAACACATTATTTGTATTTTATAAACTACATGTTTGCATTGCCATATCAAAATTCCTCAAGATTGTCAGGAAAAGTATTTCTAAAAGTAATATTCAAAGAAAATGTTTTGAGAAAATACCATTTTCCTCCTACTTGTAAAAGCATATATATATTGAAAATTTTATTTCTTAATTTAATGATACAAGATTTAATGTGTACAAAAAGCAAATGTATTAGATAACCTATGTTAGTTAAATATTTCATGTAGAAAACTACAATATAAGAGATCTATGCCTCAGTGCTCTACATTAAAATTGCCCACAGATATAGCTGGATCAAACATCAATATTCAGTCTGTCCAAAATTAATATATTCAGTTCAGAGATTTTTACCAGTATCTAGTACTAGCCTAAGACATAACATCAGCAATCATAAACAGTAAACAAATGTTTGTTCAATGAATTAGTTAATGGAAGTCCAAATAATCAGTTCATTTTAATTCACCAGAGTTCACCACATTGTTTGGGAATATAGGTGTAACCAATACCATCATTAAAGGACTCTTTCTCCCTCCTATAATGAATGGCATTATCTCTTCTTCATCCCAAGTTCCTTCTTCAGGTTTCTTTAACTTTCTTGTCATTATGGAGTTCATTTTCATTGTCTCTTTTGTTACCTGCAACCTCCATGGTTTTTCCAGTCAAGATAATTACACAAATTTAGCAGACTTACTAAACATCACCTTTGTGTCCATTGCTTCTTATCACTATGAGTTTCAGCATAGTTTCTACACTAATCTATTGGGAGAGGTAAGACAGACACACATAAGGAACAAATCTACAGTGAATTATTAGACTAATAAATATAGATGGTGCAGAATTATTAGACTAATAAATATAGATGGTGCAGAAACAAAACCCTTACAAAGAGCATTGGAATAGAATGAGTAGAAACTCAATAGATGGAAAGATACAGAAGAGTAACCACTGAGCAGATGTCTTGCATCAGACCCAAGGCGAGGGGATTTTATTTCATAGTATTTCATTTATTTCTCACATCCAAAGGTTGAGATGTACTTTTTCAGAAGTATATAAGATATGAAGCCTAGCAGGGTTTCAAGCCTTGCCTTGGACAATGATGATTGTAGGTCTCTAAGCAGACATTCTAATTCAAGTTGATACTATTTCCATCCCAAGCAGGTGGAACATGAGCATGAACTAAGGCACCAAGGTAACATTACTCACAGGTGTGTTGGACAGACTTGATGGCAGAATCATTTAGAGCAGAGAGACGGGGGAGACACAAGCTTGGAAATAGCAGGTTGGAGATGCACAGCCTCTTATCTCTAACCTTTCTTTTTGTTTTCATTTTCCTTAGCATTTCTAGTAGATGACTATTGAAATAATTTTAAAAATTAATGAGTGACTGGTTTTTTTTTTACTTTATTTTACTTTACAATACTGTATTGGTTTTGCCATACATTGACATGAATCCGCCATGTGTGTACATGAGTTCCCAATCCTGAACCCCCCTCCCACCTCCCACCCCATATCATCTCTCTGGATCATCCCCGTGCACCAGCCCCAAGCATCCTGTATCCTGCATCGAACATAGACTGGTGATTCATTTCTTACATGATAGTATACATGTTTCAAGCCATTC
Organism: Redunca redunca; assembly: GCA_006410935.1. NCBI lineage: Eukaryota > Metazoa > Chordata > Mammalia > Artiodactyla > Bovidae > Redunca > Redunca redunca. The sequence continues at coordinate 592,904 of SJYQ01001000.1, forward strand.
TCCCAAATCATCCCACCCTCTCCCTCTCCCTCAGAGTCCAAAAGTCCGTTCTATACATCTGTGTCTCTTTTGGTGTCTCACATACAGGGTTATCATTACCATCTTTCTAAATTCTATATATATGCATTAGTATACTGTATTGGTGTTTTTCTTTCTGGCTTACTTCACTCTGTATAATCGGCTCCAGTTTCATCCATCTCATTAGAACTGATTCAAATGTATTCTTTTTAATGGCTGAGTAATACTCCATTGTGTATACCATAGCTTTCTTATCCATTCATCTGCTGGTGGACATCTAGGTTGTTTCCATGTCCTGGCTATTATAAACAGTGCTGCGATGAACATTGGGGTACATGTGTCTCTTTCAATTCTGGTTTCCTCAGTGTGTATGCCCAGCAGTGGGATTGCTGGGTCATATGGCAGTTCTATTTGCAATTTTTTAAGGATTTCCCATATGTTATTGCATGTTATCTACTTTATCCTTTAGTGTTCTTGGTATATTAATCTTTTGTTGTTCAGCCACTAAGTCATGTCTGACTCTTTGTGACTCATGGACTGCATCATGCCAGGCTCCTCTATGCTCCACTGTCTCTTGGAATTTGCTCATATTCATGTCAACTGAGTCAGTGATGCCATCTAACCATCTCATCCACTGCCGTCCCCTTCTCCTTGTGTCTTCAGTCTTTTCCAGCATCAGGCTCTTTTCTAATGAGCTGGCTCTTCGCATCAGATGGCCAAAGTATTGGAACTTCAGCATCAGTCTTTCCAATGAATATTCAAGGCTGATTTCCTTTAGGATTGACTGGTTTGATCTCCTTGCAGTCCAAGGGACTCTCAAGGGTCTTCTCCAGCACCACAGGTTGAAAGCATCAATTCTTCAGCACTCAGCTTTCTTTATGGTCCAACTCTCACACTCCTTTTAAATTCTTGGTCTGGTTAATTCCAACATCCCTGCCATATCTGGTTCTGATGCTTGCTCTTTCTTCAAATAGGCTTTTGGCCGGGGGGTTGTTCTTACTTTTTTGCCTTTTTAAATAATTTTTTTCTTGATAGGTGGACATGGAGTACTTGGTAAAAGCAACTGCTATAAGTAGATCTTTAGTCAATAATACAGTGGTGAGTGTGGAGGGTGGGGAGCATTCTGTAGCCCTGTGATTAGGTCTTAGTCTCTGAGTAAGTCTGTGTCTCTGAACTGTGGAATTCACCACTGCTTCTGTGTGTTTTTTTTCTCTCCCCATAGGTGGAACAGGATGGTTGGAACTGGCTAGATGGTTTTCTTTCTCTAGGTTGATTAGACTTTCATAATACCCTAGCAGTTTAGGATCCAGTTATACTCAAACCCTTTAACACAGCCAGTGAGACCCTGTGTGACCAGATCTGGCCTCTCTCCTCATCTGGTCCCCTCACCCCTTTGCTCACCTCCTACTCCAGCTACACTGATCTTTCAGCACCCCCAGGGACCAAGCACTTCCTAGCCATCAGCCAGAGGCCTCTTCTCCCAACTTGCTGCCCAGGTGGCCCTTATATCCCATTAGGTCTCAGCTGAAATACTACCTCTTCAGGGAGGTCTTCCCTCACTATTGAAAGGTAACCCCCTACCCCATTCTTTCTAGCCCTAATGATCTATTTCAGTGATGTATGTTCCTAAATTTTACATTTATTTGATTATGTCCTTGTTTACTATCAGTTCCTTGGCTGTGTTGGAGCATCTTGAAGACATTACCCATGTCAGGTTTGTGCATCCCAGTTTAACTGCAGTCAAGACTAGGCCTAGAATATAAAGGTCAGGCAATAGGTAACTGTTAATTTATTAAAGAATAACTGAATGAATCTTTTTTTAATTTTAGTCTTAGCATGAATCAATAAAATAATGTCCACCATTATTGTTTAAAATCTTTGAAATAAATGGTGACTTTTGACAAAACTATTTAAGAGTGACAGGTGTTCACAGCCAGAAGGCAACAACATATGGCCATTGGTAAAATGATAACTATAATGCGGTGAGAAATCATAAGAAAACAAATTATTTTTGAGTTAGATGTTACTGAAATCCTTATGAACTGAGCAAGTACAGTATTCCATCCCCCTTATCCACAGTTTCATTTTCCAATGTTTCAGTTACCTGCAGTCAACCATGGTCTGAAAATATTAAATGGAAAGTTTCAGAAATAAACAATTCCTAAGTTTTAAATTAAGCTCCATTCTAATAGCATAATGAAACCTCATGCTTCATCCAGCCTGGGAGGTGAATCACTCTTGTCCAGCTTATCCCTCCTGTTAGTCTCTTACTCACTGGCTCAGTTATCTGATCCACTGTGGTGGTGTCACGGTGCTTGTGTTCAAGGAGCCCTTATTTTACTTAATAATGGCCTCAAAATGCAAGAGCAGTGATGCTGGCAATTCAGATATGTCGAAGAAAAGCCGTAAAGTGCTTCATTTACATGAAAAGGTGAAAGTTCTCGACTTGATCAGAAAAGAAAAAATCCTATGCTGAGGTTGTTAAGATTTATGGTAAGGAAGAACTTCTATCCATGAAACTGTGAAGAAGGAAAAGAAATTTGTGCTGGTTTCTGCTATGACACTTCACACTGCAAAAGTTATGGCCACAGTTCAGAAGTGCTTAGTTAAGATGGAAAAGGCATTATATGTGCACAATAAGATATTTTGAGTCAAACAGACCACATTCACATAACTTTTGTTACAGTATATTATTCCATTAATATTTTATTATCAATCATTTTGTTAATCTCCTACTGTACCTGTTATAAATTAAACTTTATCATAGGTGTGTGTGTCTGTGTGTGTGTATATATCTATATCTATATCTATCTATCTATATATATATTATTCATGGTTTCAGGGACCCAGTGGGGGTCTTGGAACATATCCCCCCCTCCCCCAGATTACAGGGAGTTGACATAGTTATCATTTTTATTTATAGACATCATCAACCTAAATCTTGGAGTTTGCAAATAAACAACAAAAAATTTTTTTTTCTGTGACCCCTGCAGGATTTGACATTCATGGATGGCCTCCCTTTTGCCTTCATTTGCAGCTTTCTTCCAGCCCCAGACTCAGGTTATACCTTTCAGATCTTCTAAGTCTGCACTTTCTCAGGACTTGTGATCCTTGCTTTAGGTAGCAGGTTTAATGTCAGGACTGCCTCCATCACTAACAACCATGCGTGCATCGGAAGGGACTTTCAGGAGAGAAATACGCATCTCAACAGTGGTTTATTTGGATAGTGGGGTTAACAAGCAATTTTTAGCTATTCCTTGCATTTTGTTTTTCAATTGGGAAAATAAAGTAAAATAGCTTTGTAATTAAAAAATAGTAATAAAACCAGCATGATCCTTGAGCTTACTTACTGCTAAACTGAGCCACCTTAAGGCCAATTTCCTCACTTTTAAAGCTAATAATAGAACTGGTGAAAAGAATAGACTTCACGTAGTGCTCTCCTGATGACATTTAACCAACTGTAATAGTAGAAATAATGGTAGAAATAATAGAGCTGATTGTCAATATTATATTGAAATATTTAGTGAGCAATTACCATGGCAGGCACTATGCCAAGTGCTTTACATAATATTACCTCATTTAAGCCTCACAAAAATTACATAAAATACTATTATTTTCCCCATTGTACACTAAGCATAATAATGAAGAGAATTGAAAAGATGGATATTGGCCCAGTGTTCAGTTCAACTCTGAAATATCCATTTCATATTTTACTTTAAACCATTCTTTCATATGTTCATTCAACAACAAGATTAAGCATAAACTATGTGCCAAGGCCTATCTTAGTCATTAGAAATATGTAGATAAGCCCTCAAGTACTCAAGTCCAGTGGAGAGACAGTTGTATAAACAGACAACCATAATGAAGTGTGCTAAGACAAAAAGAGGCAAGTTCAAGGTTTCAGAAGGACACAAGAAAGGATCTCCTAAACTAGACATGGGTGGGAAGGACAGATCAGAGAGAGTGTCTTGGAGATGGTGACATCAGATCTCAATGTAAAAAATAAGTAGCAGTTGAATTTTCCTAGGTGGCTCGCTAATTGGGGAACAATGAGTCAGAAATATCATTGAGTCTGAACCAAACGCCTGAAACCAGAGACCTCACAGCACATAAGAGTAGGTATAAGCATCGAACTTGGACTGGTGTTCTATTTCACATATGGTAATATACATGTCTCAATGCTATTCTCTCAAATCATCCCACCCTTGTCTTCTCCCACAGACTCCAAAAGTCTGTTCTTTATATCTGTGTCTCTTTTGCTGTCTCATGTATAGGGTCATCATTACCATCTCTCTAAATTCCATATATATGCATTAATATACTGTATTGGTGTTTTTCTTTCTGACTTACTTCACTCTGTGTAATAGGTTCCAGTTTCAACCATCTCATTAGAACTGATTCAGATGTGTTCTTTTTAATAGCTGAGTAATATTCCATTGTGTATATGTACCACAGCTTTCTTATCCATTCATCTGCTGATGGACATCTAGGTTGCTTCTATGTCCTGGCTATTGTAAACAGTGCTGTGATAAACATTGGGGTACATATGTCTCTTTCAATTCTGGTTTCCATGTATGCCCAGCAGTGGGATTGTTGGGTCATATGGAAGTTCTATTTCCAGTTTTGGGTTTTTTTGATGGTATATAGAACTATATTTTTGATCAGCTGTTTCTAGTCACCTAGTCATTTGTTGGAGGCCTGGTTACACTGTAAGAGACAGCAATCTTAAAAATAAACAAGATATACGTAATGTATCTAGTAACATGGATAGAATCATAGTGTAGCAGACACACAAGCACAAACAATTTTGGAAACAAAGAACAATTTAAAACAATGATTAGTATAACTAGTTGTAATTCAGTTGCAGTAAACCATCAAGTCCATAGGAGAGCCCACTGTAGAAGCCAAATTTTGGCAGTGTCAGGCGGAGAGGAAAAAATGAATGTTGTATATTTGTTTACAAAGGCATATTTTATCAACTTGTTTTAGTACACAGCATAAAAGAAAAAAAAGTTAACTGGGAAGCAGATTTAAGCTAGTATATTAAAATTTTTCAAAGTCAAGGTAATAAATCACATTTATCAATTCATTCAGTCCCATGTGACTGATTCCTGTTGATCTGCATAAAGTAATCAGGTTTTCTGTTAAACACTGTCATTTGCTACTCTAAAAGCTACTCTAAAAGCTATCAGAAACACATTTGTCTGAACACATGTATACCTGTGGCAGATACACGTTGATGTATGGCAAAACCCATACAATATTGTAAAGTAATAAACCTCCAATTAAAATAAATAAATTTATTTTAAAAAATAAATAAAAGTTCCTTTTTTTTCTGAATCTTCTTGGAAATCTTCATTTTGTAAAAGCAGTATAGTATTATGATAGTCTGTAAAGGACAAAACTTAAAATACCATGGATAACGATTTGAGCACAATGCAATTAGGAAACGTGGATATTTCTGCAACATATATATTTCAGTATAATCACTAGAATTATGACTGATAATACTATATCAGGACATAGCTTCCCAGGTGGTGCTAGTGGTAAAGAACCTGCCTGCCAGTGTAGGAGATGGAAGAGACACAGACTTGATCCTTGGGTTTGAAGATCCCCTGCAGAAGGCATGGCAACCCAATTCAGTATTCTTGCCTGCAGAACCCCATTGACAAAAGAGCCTGGCGGGCTACAGTCCATGTGGCTGCAAAGAGGTGGAATCTCCACACTGTTCTCCATAGTAGCTGTACTAGTTTGCATTTACACCAACAGTATAAGAGGGTTCCCTTTTCTCCACACCCTCTTCAGCATTTATTGTTTGTAGACTTTTTGATAGCAGTCATTCTAACCAGTGTGAGATGGTACCTCACTGTGGTTTTGATTTGCATTTCTCTGATAATGAGTGATGTTGAGCATCTTTTCATGTGTTCGTTAGCCATCTGTATGTCTTCTTTGGAGAAATGTCTGTTTAGTTCTTCGGCCCATTTTTTGATTAGATCATTTATTTATCTGGTATTGAGCTGCTTATATATCTTTGAGATTAATTCTTTGTCAGTTGCTTCATTTGCTATTATTTTCTCCCATTCTGAAGGCTGTCTTTTCACAGGGCACTCAAAGCCAGGGCACCAGGACAACGCTGAGGGCTGGGATGGGGAGTGGTTTCAGGATGTGGGGCACATGTACACCCATGGCTGATTCATGTCAGTGTATGGCAAAAACTACTATAATACAGTAAATTAATTAGCTTCCAATTAAAGAAAATAAATTAATTTTTTTAAAAAAGAGGAGGACTAACACATGAGATGAAGGGACACCGAAGATTAAAAGATAAATGAAATGCCAGGCTTACATTATAGAAACATGACTTCAGCATATAATGAATAACCTAAGACAGACTTAAAAGGCTAGAAATTTTGTTGGGAAACTGCTGAAATATAACAGTCAAGAGAGAAAAAGGGCCTTCACTGGGGCAGTGGTGGCTGAGTTTCTGGGAAAAGGGAAGATATGTGATTTGTGAAATATTTATGAAATAAAGCTTGCAACATTAATTTTCAATGAATGAGAGGTTCAGAAAAAAATTAAAAATAACTCTCAGAATGTCAGCATGCAATATTAGGGCAGTGAATCCCTGTGTTCTTGTGCTCAGTGGAGACAGAGAAGGCAAGAAAAGAAGCGGATCTGGGAAAAGATTCAGACAGGCCAAATGGAAGTGACAATGGAAAAGATCTTGATGCTGGGAGGGATTGGGGGCAGGAGGAGAAGGGGACGACAGAGGATGAGATGGCTGGATGGCATCACTGACTCGATGGACGTGAGTCTGAGTGAACTCCCGGAGTTGGTGATGGACAGGGAGGCCTGGCATGCTGCGATTCATGGGGTTACAAAGAGTCGGACACGACTGAGCAACTGAACTGAACTGAACTGACTGCAATCGCTTGTTGAGCTAAACTGGCATTTGAAAACTTTTTCTAGATTTAAGTACAAAATAATCAGATTTTACATTTGGCTGAAATCTTGGTGCTACTGTGTTCCATTCCTTTCAATGGTTCCCCATTGCATAATAGAATTTATTTTGAGTGCCTGGCCTCCCAAGCCTAATGGTGGCTTCCTCTCTTTCCACCTGGTTATCTATACTTCCATTTGCATTTCAGTTCAGTTCAGTTCAGTCAGTTCAGTTGCTCAGTCGTGTCTAACTCTTTGCGACCCCATGAATCGCAGCACGCCAGGCCTCTCTGTCCATCACCAACTCCCGGAGTTCACTCAGACTCATGTCCATCAAGTCAGTGATGCCATCCAGCCATCTCATCCTCTGTCGTCCCCTTCTCCTCCTGCCCCTAATCCCTCCCAGCATCAGAGTCTTTCCCAATGAGTCAACTCTTCGCATGAGGTGGCCAAAGTACTGGAGTTTCAGCTTTGGCATCATTCCTTCCAAAGAAGTCCCAGGGCTGATCTCCTTCAGAATGGACTGGTTGGATCTCCTTGCAGTCCAAGGGACTCTCAAGAGTCTTCTCCAACACCACAGTTCAAAGGCATCAGTCCTTCGGCACTCAGCTTTCTTCACAGTCCAACTCTCACATCCATACATGACCACTGGAAAAACTATAGCCTTGACTAGATGGACCTTAGTCGGCAAAGTAATGTCTCTGCTTTTCAATATGCTCTCTAGGTTGGTCATAACTTTTATGTATGTTAGCCATCTCTGTATCTTCCTTGGAAAAATACCTTTTCAGATCCTCTGCCCTTTTCTTAATTGGATTGTTTGGGTTTTTTGATGTTGAGTGTATATGTTTGTATATATTGAATATTATTGGATTTTCATTTGCAAATATATCATATATATCATTTGCAAATTTCTTCTTCCATTCAGTAGATCTTTTTGTTTGTGTATGGTTTCCTTTGCTATGCAAAAGCTTTTAAATTTAGATTCCATTTGCTTATTTTTGCTTTTGCTTACCTTAGGAAACATCCAAAAACACATTGCTGCAATTTATGTCACAGAGTATTCTAGCTATGTTTCCTTCTAGGGGCTTTATAGTTTCTGGTCTTACATTTAAGTCTTTAACCCATTTTGAGTTTATTTTTGTACATAGTGTTAGAAATGTTCTAATTTCATCCTGTTTACATATAATGGTCCAGTTTTCCACGCACCACTTATTGAAGAGACTCTTTTCTCTATTGTATATTTTTGCCTTCTTTGGCATAGATTAATAGACTGTATGTGTATAGGTTTATTTTGAGGTTGTCTATTCTGCTCCATTGATTTATCTGTCTGCTTTTGTCCCAGTACTTTGCTGTTTTGATTACTGTAGCTTTGTACTATAGTCTGAAGTCAAGGAGCATGATCCATCCAGATCTGTTCTTCTTTCTCAAGGTTGCTTTGGCTCTTACAAGTCTTTTGTGTTTCCACACAAATTTTAGAATTCTTTGTTCTAGTTCTGTGGAAAATGCCATTAATATCTGATAGGGATTGTATTTAATTTGTAAATTGCCTTGGGTAGTATAGTAATTTTAGCAATATTAACTCTTCCAGTCCATAGACACAGTATATCTTTCCACTTGTTTGTGTTGTCTTCAATTTCTTTTATCAGTGTCATATAGTTTTCTAAGAATAGGTATTTTATCTCTTTAGTTAGATTTATTCTTAAGTATTTTAGTTGTTTTGATGCAGTGGTAAATGAGATTAATTTCTTAATTTCTCTTTCTTGTGGTTCATTGTTAGTGTATAGAAATGGAACAGATTTCTGTATATTAATTTTATATCCTTCAACTTTACCAGATTCATTGATGAGCACTAGTAGTTTTTTGGTGGTATCATTAGGATTTTCTATTTGTAGAATCATATCATCTGCAAGCAGTGATAGGTTTACTTCTTCCTTTTCATTTTGGATGCCTTTCTTTCTTTTTCTTCTCTGATTGCTGATCTTTAGGAAATACTTTCAGCTTTTCACTGTTGAATATGTTGTATTGTGCTCAGTCATGTCTGACTTTGTAACTGCATGGACTGTAGCCCACCAGGCTCCTCTGTCCATAGAATTTTCCAGCTAAGTATACTAAGTGGGTTGCCATTTCCTACTACAGGGGTCCAGGCTAGCTGTGGGCTTATCATATATGGATCTATACCCACTTGGTTGAGAGTTTTTATCATAAATAAATGTTGCAAGTTTTCAAAAGCTTTTTCTCCATCTATGGAGATGATCATATGGTTTTTATTCTTCAGTTTGTTATCACATTGAGTGATATGCAGATATTGAACCATCCTTGTACCCTAGGATAAATCCCATGTGATCATGGTTTGTAATCCTTTTATTTTTATTTTATTTTTGGTCACATAAAGAGTAATAGTAAACATTGTAACAGTCACATTTTGGTGATTATTTTCCCATTTTTTTGCTTAGATGTTTCTTTGGTGACAGTAAGGTGATCTTCCACAATCTCTTTTTCAATTTGTTGAGTTTTTTTTTTAAATTT
>SJYQ01001000.1:613346-677239 GCA_006410935.1 Redunca redunca
GAATAATTATTATATATTAAAATAATTCTATAATGATAATTCTTTAAATTATTTTTATTGAGGTATATAGTTGGTGTACACTACTGTGTAAGTATCAGAGCTTCCTGTTCTTAACAGCTGTATGTTACTGTCTCATTTATCAGCTGAAGAGGCCCTTAAGTAGCTGAGGGAGGCTGGAACAGAGGTGGCAAGAGAGAAGTTTGGATGGCATAGTCAGAGCAAGGCTGGGGGGGACCCTGAGCTCTTTGCTCTTAGGTGAGAACATCGCTCTGTCCAGTGGAGAGCTATTTTAGGGTTTTAAGAAAGGGCATCATCTGTCCTGGGTTGCAAACTGAGAGCTAACAGCAGCCTGAGAGAAGGAGAGGGATGGTGAGTATGTAAATTCGGCTAAAGGAAGTGTATCAAAGGAAGGGGTCTGGAGATACGGCAGAGGTGTAACCAGTAGAACCAATGACGCCCTGAGAGCTTGAGGCCTGAGAGGTCTGTTAATTGAGAGACAGCACACAGGAGATAAGCACAGAGAATCATTAGAACTACACCCATTTTTATATTCACTAGTGTCAAAAAACCCCTTATTATCTAGCCATAAGGATAAACATTCTAAGTTTAAATAGTTTCCTGAGCAGATATGGAAATTAAATATTCCTCCTTCCAGCCTAAGAGAGATTTTACCACCTGCTGGTGAACTCAATTTATCAAGTTAATTAAACTATCTGTAGTAAAAAGTGTACATATGTTTCCCTGAAATAGCTTTAATGGGGTTTGGAGCTTTTATGGGAATCTTTACCTGAGTCTGAGATTATATATTTAGTTTTCTATTAAATTTTTCTCTCACATTTTCCCCCAGAAGTGGGGGGGTTGGGGGTGGGGAAGGCTGGGAATGACCTTCCAAAGAAATTATTTTTAATTTCAACTTACGTTAAAATATTTACTATCCTGAATGTGGCTCACTTTTCCTTAGACTCTTCAAATCTCAGTTTTAATAGCAGAGAGCAAGCATCTATACTTATCAGTAGTGGTCAGCAGAGTTCTGACAGTGGAGAAGACTGCCCTGCAAGGCAAGAGACAAATTCTCAGCTGCTACTGTAGCAAGAAAACCTGAAAGACATCACCACACTCGCCTGCGCCTACTTCCTTGATACTCCATATTATTTACTCATGTTTTCATTCCATTGTGCATATATTCAGCAAATACCCATCCAGGGTCCACCCTGTGCAAGTCTTGGAGAGAGAGAGAAATGAATTAGCCACTTCCTATTATCAAGGAGTTTTCAGTTTGAGTATTACAAACTAAACACTTATGATTTTAAAGATTAATATACTTCCCTCATGGTCCAGTGGTTGAGAATCTGCCTGCCAGTGCAGGGAATACAGGTTTGATCTTGGTCTGGGAAGCTCCCACATGCCATAAGGCATCTAAGCCCACGTGCCACAGCTACTAAGCCCCTGTGCCTAGATCCCGTGCTCTGCAACAAGAGAGTAGTCCCTGTTGGCCACAACTAGAGAAAGCCTGTACACAGCAATGAAGGAAAAAAAAATTCTCAAAGACATCTCAACGAGATGATGTATATTTTGAAGCCAAAGTAACCAATCCACTTAAACAATTCAATACTTTTGATAGGTGTTCCCTGGGTAATAGTTGACTTTTTAGCCTTTGTAAAAATGGCTAGACTCAAAAAATTAAGGAAGAAAAAAGCCAGCCTGAATCAAGTGCCTTTTGTAACTAGTGTCATTGTGCCATATTTGTACAAAGAGGTTTGACTCAAGATAGCCAACGGAGAGCTTCCAGGAGACTCTCAGTTCTCCTCCAGCCCTGGCTTTCACGTTTAAAAAATGAATTGCTTGTGTTCGGGTATTATATGGGGCAGCCTCTGTAACTTTAGAAATGTTTGTGCTTCTGACCCCTCATGCCCTCTGTTACCCACTGTCTGCAGACATAGAGAAAGCCAGGCCTCCTGGGTTGGGGGAGGGCAGCATGTTTTCTAGGAAATGGCAGGAAGACTGCGTGGGGGCAGCTTTTGACAGCCTGTCTCACATGCATTTATCTTCACTGACCAAGCTCCGTTTCTAGAAAAGTGTCGGGGGTTCTGCTGTCAGGCAATGGGGTGACCGTGGTAAGCCTAGTTCCTTGTGACAGGAAAATGTTCCCCACTGGGCTGGCAGGACCACAGCTGTCAGCACTGTTTAGACAGAAAGGCTCCGCCGTCCCCACTTCAGGGATCTGAGTAGAACATCATTCCCACTGGATAGCGCAACAGACCACCTCCCTTATGCTCAGTGTTTCTTGTGCTTTTACCCAGGAAGCATCAGGATATTCTCAGCCATCTTCAGAATATGAAAGATAGCAGATAAGCTGAGTGTTCGGAGCTCCTGATTCATTGGAGGCTGAGATACGTCTCTTATTAGCAACTAGTCCATAGCTTGGATAATGGTAGATATATGCCCCCAAAATATGTGTTGAATTAATTCATTAATGATTTAGTAATATAATTAATTTATGGGCCTATGCCTGGCTGAGCACTGAAGAATTGATGATTTTGAACTGTGGTGTTGGAGAAGACTCTTGAGAGTCCCTTGGACAGCAAGGAGATCAAACAAGTCAATCCTAAAGGAAATCAACCCTGACTATTTATTGGAAGGACTGATGCTGAAGCTGAAGCTGCAATCCTTTGGCCACCTGATACGAAAAGCCACTGGATACGAAGCGCCAACTCATTGGAAAAGACCCTGATGCTGGGAAAGGTTGAGGGCAGGAGGAGAAGGAGAATACAGAGGATGAGATGGTTGGATGGCATCACTGACTCAATGGACATGAGTTTGAGCAAAGTCCAGGAGATGGGGAAGGAAGCCTGGCATGCTGCAGTCCATGAGGTCACAAAGAATCGGACATGACTGAGCAACAACAATAGCAACAAAATGCCTGGCATTTGGCCTGGCATGGTACCTGGCACATGGCAAATGTCAATAATTACTTGATAAGTAGATGAACCAGCTGCAAGGTCTGCAACTCAGTTAAGCTCAGGCTCCAGCACCAGATCCACAGTCATGACTTTATGGAGCAAATGAAGTTGTTCCAGCCTCTCCCATCCTCACTGTCCACTCCAGTGCACTCTTAACCAGGGCCTCCTCAGCTCACTCCAAACAACCTGTCTGCATGTGGTGTGGTCCCTGGACCAGCAGCATCAGTATCACCTGAGAATATGCTAGAAAAGCAAATTCGTGGTGTCCACCCAGATCTACTAAGTCAGAAGCTCTGTGGATAAGGTGTGATAAGAAGTCTTCGTGTGATTTTGTTGCAAACTAAAAGTTTGACAACTACTACTTAGGTTTCTGGTTTTGTTTATTTCTAAAAAACCAAACAACAAAAACTACCCACATGAGGCTCACCCAGGAGTGTTTTCTGACAGGTGGTTTGGCCTCTCCCCTAGATGCTAAGAATCTGAATCTCCAGGGCTGCAGCCAGGAGGATCTGCATTTGGAACAAGTAGTTTTTTTTTACACAGTAGAACCACTTCCCCAAAGATTTGCTTTCTTTCTATCATCCATTAGTTTATCAGTTTCAGCAAAATTTTCTAGTAGATTAGATTCATTTTATTATATCAAATAAGGTGATAACCAGAGATATTTTCATGTTTAATAGGGAACTAATGTTCCCTCTGTCCTAAAAGAATAATGTGCCGATATAACAGTGGAAATTCAGATCCTGTTGTAGGCAGTAAAGGATGCTCTGGGTAAGGGTGGGAGTTTTGCCCTCAAATTAAAAGGCATCACTGGATTCCTAACTGACACAGTGAGAGGGATGAGGGTTATATTATGTTATATCAATATATTGGCTATTACGTCTTTAGAATTCAGCTCTTAAAAGAGATGTGGCTCACATGTGAAGCTTAACTTGCAGATGTGGGAGATATTTTTTGACCATTAAAATGTGCTTTATACATAGAAAACTACTATGTAAAAATCTGAATTGCCATCCATCATGACTTGAAAGTTTGAGACTCTGACACATTGTATGTGTAGCCATCAACTAAATGGTATGGTAGCCATCTGTATGGTAGTCATCAACTAGATCTGAGTAGAAGCTGCTCCTTCTAATTCAGCAGTTACCACTCCCTCCTGCTCCCCATAATCTTACTCTGACCCATATCATCACCATCTTACAGTGAATTCCTGTTCTCTGTGGGAGCTCAAGTTTGTAACTTCTGCTTTACATAATCCATGTAATATACATGTTTCAATGCTATTCACTCAAATCATCTCACCCTTGCCTTCTCCCACAGAGTCCAAAAGTCTGTTATTTATATCTGTGTCTCTTTTGCTGTCTTGTATATAGGTCATCATTACCATCTTTCTAAATTCCATATATATGCGTTAGTAGACTGTATTGGTGTTTTTCTTTCTGATTTATTTCACTCTGTATAATAGGCTCCAGTTTCATCCACCTCGTTAGAACTGATCCAAATGTATTCTTTTTAATGGCTGAGTAATACTCCATTGTGTATATGTACCACAGCTTTCTTATCCATCCTTCTGCTGATGGACATCTAGGTTGCTTCCATGTCCTGGCTATTATAAACAGTGCTGCGATGAACATCGGGGTACACATGTCTCTTTCAATTCTGGTTTCCATTGTGTGTATGCCCAGCAGTGGGATTGCTGGGTCATATGGCAGTTCTATTTATCTGCTTTACACCACCATCACCTCAGAGGGAAGCTTTTGGGGAAGAGGAGGGGTCCTTATAGGGTTAAGAGAAGGGATGCACAGGTATCCCAGGCAGTCCTGCTCTCTCTACATCCCTTCAAACAATGAAGATGCTGTGGCTGTCATCTGACCCCTGTTACTCAGGTGTGTGTTCAGGGAGTACTTTTAACCATTTGGGTTTTAATATGTTTTCTTGTCTCCTCAGCCAGGGCAGGAGGATTTTCTAGACTTCCCTTCCTTAACAACTGACTTTCTTTCTAGAATTCTGCTTAGCATTTTAATGCATTTTGTCAGGTTGCAATATTTTTCCCCAAACAAATTAAATAAGTATTTTATTAGAAACATTTTTCATGTATTAAAATTGAATCACAACATTCATTTCAGCTAGTATTCATTTGATTATGATAATGGCCATTTTTAACTAAGCATATAATAAGACAATACAAATTATTGCTGGTCCACTTAATAGCATTTCCCCACATACCTATCAGAAATATTATACTGCTTACACTATCACTGTATTGTGCATAATGCATTAATAAATAACTTTATAAATTTATGTTATCTATTTCCACTATAAATAATTTTCCCCAACAAATATTTCCGGAATTTCCTAAGCTCATGAATTAAATAAGTAAATGTAGCATCTGCCATTCTACCCCCCGCCTCCCCACCACACACACCTTTTCCTGCTCTGGAATCTATTTGGTGCTTTATATTCATTTCCTGAGAAATCTGGGAGTGAGAAGATTTAAATTTACAGCTCTAATAGCCACTCTGAACTAGAGGTTAAGGAATAATAAGTCTTGCTCATGATAAAGTAGGTCGGTTGAAAGATATCATAGCCCTTTCCTACTGATGATTTTCACAACTCTGTGCCAGGGTAGCTGTTACTTCCCCAGTGTTCCTCTGAGGAATTTCTATTTTCTAAAACAGAAGAATATTGTAAAGCAAGAAGAGTATAGAGCCTGAAACCATCCCCACATCCATGTAGGTCACCATCCACTTTTAACAGTACCTAACTATTTCACTGCCTCTGTCATCCAGATTTTACCATTCCAGAAACCCCTGCCCAGGAACATAAAAGTCACAGCTAATGTCATAGTTTACTTTGGAAAAGTCTCCAAAATCCCATTTCATCTAGTATTAGGCTGTCCAGCTTTCTAAGAGGTAGAAGCAAATGACTGTTGACTCTCCAAGGCTCTTGGAAACCTCTCATAAAACCCTTGCCTTGCTGTACCCACTAATTTTATTTTAATTTTTCACTTTACTTAGTATAATTGACAAATAAAATAGTAAGCTACTTACAGTGTTCAATGTGGTTATTTGATATGCATATACATTTTGAAAGGATTCCTTCACTGAATTAATTAACACATTTATCAGTTCATATATTTACCCTCCACTTTTTGGGGGCTTCCATGGTGGCTCAGCTGGTAAAGAATCTGCCTGCAGTGCAAGAGACCCGGGTTTGATCCCTGGGTTGGGAAGATCCCCTGGAGAAGGGAAAGGCAACCCACTCCAGTATTCTGACCTAGAGAATTCCATGAACTGTATAGTCCATGTGGTCACAAAGAGTCAGACAATACTATGAAACTTTCACTTTCACTTTTTTGGTGAGAACATTTATTCTCCTCTCCTAGCAAATTTCAGCTGTAGAATAGTGTTATCACCATGGTGTACATTAGATCCTCAGGCCATTTTCTTCTTATAACTGAAAGTTTGCATCCTTACATCAACTGTTCCTATTTTTTCTTCCCCTAGTTTCACTCCTGGAAAAAACTTCGTTACTCTGTTTCTGAGTTCAACTTAAAAAAAAAAATTTCACACCTGTGATTCCAGCAGTATTTATCTTTGTCTGGATTGTTTCACTTAATGCTTTTAAGCTTCATCCCTATTGTCCACATGGCAAGATTTTCTTCTTTTTAAGGACTGAATAATAATCTATTACATATAAATATATGTAATTTTATACACACACGTACTGACCACATTTTCTTGGTCCATTTATCCATTGACAGACGATTGGATTGTTTTCATACTTTAGATATCTGTACTCTGATGTTCATTACACCATCACATTCATTATCATGTCATGGTTTCTGTGTGTGTTCGAACCCAGGTCTCCAGCATTGCAAGCAGATTCTTTACCATCTGAGCCACCAGGGAAGCCCATTGTGGTTCTTACCCAGTCTTAACCCACAATTACAATAGATGCCAGTTCAGTTCAGTTCAGTCGCTCAGTCGTGTCCAACTCTTTGCGACCCCATGAATCACAGCACACCAGGCCTCCCTGTCCATCACCAACTCCCGGAGTTCACTCAGACTCACGTCCATCGAGTCCGTGATGCCATCCAGCCATCTCATCCTGGGTCGTCCCCTTCTCCTCCTGCCCCCAATCCCTCCCAGCATCAGAGTCAATAGATGCCAAAGACTCAAAAATATCCTGAGTTTTCTCTCCTTTCTCCTTGACTTTGTGAATAGTAAACTCAGATTTGCCTGGTCATCCAGGCTTTTCAGGGGCATTTCAGTCCAGCATCCAATACCCCAAATGACCAGACTTATCAGTGACTCAGTTGGTATGTTTACCAACAATCTCTTTTCCAAACACGCTTCACAAGAGTTTCTGAGTCTATTTCAATTGATTAGGTTCTGCCCCCACTGAGACGGGAAACTGATCAGGACTGGATTCCAGCTCCGCAGCTTCCTATGACCGCTCGACCTGGTCAGCAAATCCACCTGCTGCTCTCATCTGCACGGGAGACAGTGTTTTATTGTCCTCAGTTTTTATCATTTGCAGCACATTTTCTGCTGGAAGAAGAACTAGTCTAGTCACAGAGTAAGCCTAATTCTGGCCTCGTCACACAAATTCTTTAGCCACACATTACTCACTGTTTTTATTTCCAGGATATACGAATACAAAGGAACACATTGCTGGGTCCTTGACAGAATCCACTGTTGTGATGTGCTGAGCCAGTTTAGTATGTATACCCAAAGCTGATTCCCTTCAGGAGGGATCCCTTTATCCTTGTGCAAGTATTAAGTGCTTTAAAATACATTAAAAATGATTGTAAAAATCATAACTCATTAATTCAAAGCGTTTTTTCAACAAGTACAGTATATATAGCAGAGAGGTCTTATTTTCAGCCCCAGGTGTACAGTGGGGAAGAGAACTGATGCAGTGTCTCCATGATGGAGATTAGTCTAATTTTGAGTGGCCGTGAAGAAAATATTTGCAAAATAATTGCTTACGTTGCAATTGTATGAAATTCTATGAGGGAAATAAAGAAGGCTGCAAAAGTGCATGCCCGGAGAACCTAGCCAAACCAGAACTTGGGAAGCTTGTGCCAAGAAGGTGATCTTAATTATTTATTTTTTTCTATTTTTTGATGATGGGATCTTGGTTCCTCGCCCAGGGATTGAACCCATGTTCCCCTACAGTGGAAGTGCAGTTTCTTAACCACTGGATGGCCAGGGAAATCCCAGAAAGTGATCTTTAAACCAAGACTTAAAACTATGTGATCCAATCTGGCTTCACTGGAAGATCTTGAATCTTATGACATTAGTTATCAGCATAAAATCTTAAAAGGATACATGTTATTTCTTCACTTGTTTCAGATATGTATTCTGGTAAAATTTTCAAAGATATCTAAGAAAAAGAAAAGATTTGGCACATTGAAAGTTCAGGGGTGAAATTCCTGATACAAACTTCTCTGGTTGAATGTGTCCAATTATTACTGATGAGTGTCTTTTGGTTTTGTTGGTTTGTTGGTCAACATCGATATTCATTTGCATATGAGAGATATACTGTGATAATCCTCAAATTTCTGGTCAAAATTTTGTTTCATCTCCTCATGTCTGTAAAGTTAAGAACGAAAATCTCACCTAGCGATTTCTTTTAATTTTCATTTCTTTGAAAAATATTTTATTTAGTTTCATTTGTAATATTTTTAGCTTTCATATACTATTTTTCCTCCTGCTTATATTGGACAGAAAATGTCACAAAATGACAGGGCTATAGAACATCCTGGAGAGGTTAGACAGATTGTATTATATCTGTTTAGAAAACATAAATGAGAACTTCATGAATATAAATTAGTGTTTTATTTTTTCTAGTGTCACATATGATAAATCAGTTCTCTGGCAAGTGACAGTGATATGAACAGTAAAACATCTCCTCATCTCTATGCAAAATAAAGGATTTATAGGTAAATGAAAGGAAAACCTGGGTATGAAAAGAAAAGCATTCTTGTCTTAGAGAGATAATAACAAGGGGTGGGTAAGAGAGAAGGAGGAGGGTTTCATAATCGGGTGATTCCCACCTCACCATGGAAATGAGGCAGCAATCCTAGTCAAGCCTGGCTTAAAGATTTCACAAATATCTTGAAAATCAATATACTAAAATAGCATACTTTCTCAGTCAATCCTTCTATAATTTCCACCTACGTCCAGAAAGCAATATAATAAGAAGGAAGAGGAAAAGGAAGGAATGATGTGAGGGAAGGAAGGAGGGACTGGTTGAGGGAGGAAGGAAGAAAAGAGAGGATTTGCCTTCTTTGCCACAAAGACAAACAGGCTTGGCGTTCTGTTTAAACAAAGAAAACTACCCCAAACTAACATTTTAGAGGGCCTAATTCATACCTAATGAAAATGAGTTTATTTACAAATATCTTAAAGAAATTGGGGAAATAAGTGAAAAACCATTCTGTAAATATAGACATGCAAAATCATACCTGCTGAAGATTACTTGGTCCTTGAGAATTCAGGGAGAAAAAAACACTGAGGGTTTCGTGCTTATACAAGTGTATTTTCAATTGCATTAAGATATTAGAGTCCTTGTGTTATTAAATTATCTCTCAACTCATCCAGTTTCTGTTTCCTGTTTGCTCTACACATCTACATCTCCAGAGCTGTCCCATGAGATAGGAAGGTATATTATACTAATTCCAGATTGAGCATCTTTAATTAAAGCTTTTCTTGCAAGAATTTCCTGATGACCACAGAAACATATGGAACTCAGAGGTCCTAACATCTTAAAGTTTAATCAAATTGATTAAAGTTCTTCATAAAGTTGCTCATCTTTGCACAGCGTAGGAAAATCTTGCCCCCTAGGCCTTATGATGGAAGCACTCCCTAGAGTCAACAGTATGTCTCTCTGCTTAGCTGCTCTCTTTTTCTCTGCTTTCTTTGGATTTCCAGTTCAGGAGCAAGATAATCCTCCAATCAGATACATTACCCCAACTTTGACATCTTCTATTTTTAAAGTCTGAATAACATTTGGCACTTGAATACTAATGAGGCAATTTATCTGAAGAAAACACTAAATTGGACTCAGAGAAATTAAAAGAGACAATTTCAAAATGCCAAGATAATTCCTTAATCTGTCTGTTAAGCTGCTGCAATAGCAGCTCAAGTGGCTGAGTTACGCAACAGGAAAGTCTTGGTCCTCCGCTTCTCCAAGATCTCTTCAGGCTTCTGGAAGACTTAGTTGAATATGCTTCAGAAATTTTCACCCTTTGTCAGATTTTCTATAGCTCTTAAAGTATGCTTGTAACTAGAAAGATGGGTGTATCAGTCTCCAACACAACATAAATGATGATGAACCTTGGTCATATTGCCCTGGAGTGATTGGGCTATACTCTGACATCCAAGTTTTCATCACCTTATTTTCTTTTTCCTTTTTTTGCTTTTCTTTTTATGATCCTATAAAGTTTTTACCATAACAAATAAATTTAATCTGATCGTTTGTTCCTGAATGTTTAACTGTTGTTCTGCCACAGAATATAAAGGATTAGAGTTGGCCTGTGCTGTTCAATCCAGTAATCACTAACCACATATAGCTATTTAAATTTAAACACACATTAATTAACATTTAATAAAATTAGAAACTTGGCTCTTCAGCTCACAGCTACACTTCAAGTAGTCCATAATCATATGTGGCTCATAACTACTGAATTGGCCAGTAAAGAAATAGAACATTCTCATCTTCACGGAAAGTTATATTAGACAGTGCTGAGCTCAATGATTAAGGAAACTCTGTGTGTGTGTGTGTGTGTGTGTGTGTGTGTGTGTGTGTATTCAGTCACTCAGTCATGTCCACCCAACTCTTTGTGACCCTTTGTATTATAGTCCACCAGGCTCCACTGTCCATGGGATTTCCCAGTCAAGAATACTGGAGTGGGTTGCCATTTCCTCCTCCAGGGAACAGTCTCCACTCAGAGACTGAACCTGCATTTCCTGTGTCTCCTGCATTGCAGGCAGAGTCTTCACATGCTGAGCCATCAGGGAAGCCCCTAAGGAAATTAATTCCTTAATTCAGCTGGGCTAAGAATTTTTCAGCATGTTCTTTAACTTCTCAACTTATTTAGAATATAGACATGCCTCTCAGAAGCCTATAGTTAGGCCAGCATCCTATCTGGAGGTTAATTCAGTATCCAGGGAAGAGTTTATCAGCCTGAGTGAGCAGATGTGGAAAGAGAGTGCCATGCCAAAAAGAACCATTTGAATTGGGCTGTCTATCTGGAAGAGGCAGGATTTCAGAAAATCAATGAAATTCTTTTTTTATGGAGCTGAAGTTAAGGACTAAATCAAAGGATAGAACAGCAGAACAGGATGCAAATGAGAAGGAAAGTTAAAGCCCAAATGCAATTGCTGGCAAAGGAGCACAGAAGGGCCAGGGGTTCCCCAAGTGGGAGTCAGAGCACAGTGTCAGAGGGAGGTGGGTCCCATTTAAACAGAAAGGCAGGTTGTGTGTCCAGACCACATGGGAGGGCTCACCTTGCTTTGACGAGTCCACACCCCTAATGACTGCAGTACTGCACGTGGTGGGGCAGTGGGCGGGGGTAGAGGTGGGGGGCGATTTGGGGAGGGGATAAGTACCAAATTATCCAGTGCTGGAAGGTTACAATTTTGGAGATGTTGGGATGGGATGACTGTACTTTGCTTGTGGGAAGGATATGAATTTGAGGAGACCAGAGATTGGACTGTAATGGATTGAATTGTGTCTCCCCAAAAGATGTGTTAAGTTCTAATCCCTGATACCTGTAAATTTGATCTTATTTGGAAATAAGGTCTTTGTGATATAATCAAGTTAATGTGAATCCACACCGGATTAAGTGAAAGTGAAAGTGCTCAGTCATGTCCAAACTCTTTGTGACCCCATGGACTATACAGTCCATGAAATTCTCCAGGCCAGAATACTGGAGTGGATAGCCTTTCCCTTCTCCAGGGGGATCTTCCCAACCTAGGGATCGAACCCAGGTCTCCCACATTGCAGGCGGATTGTCTACCAGCTGAGCCACAATGGAAGCCCATACTGGATTAAAGTGGGCTTTAATTCAGATAGCAATGTTGCTATAAGATAAGGGAAATCTGAACATGGACACACTTATGGGAGAACACTGTGTGATGATGGGGGCAGAGACTGGAGGGATGCATCTACGAGCCAAAGAATGTCAAAGACTGTCAGCAACACCTGAAGCTGGGAAAAGACAAAGAACGACCGTTCTCTAGAGGCTTGGAGAGCATGGCTCTACCAATATGTTGATTTCAAATTTCTAGTCTCTAGAACTATGAGATGGTAAATGTCTTTTATTCTGAGTTACAGTTTGCTATCATTTGTTACAGAGGCCCTAAAATAATAACACATCCAAATACATGTTATACCCCTATTCCTATGGTTGGACGTACCTCAGCAGAGAATGTACCTCAAAAGAGTCCAGGAATTGCACCATTTTACAGGGTTCCCAGGTCAGTGTTGAGGTGCTAGCTCTGTTCAAGGCAGATTGCTCTTCAGTAGACAAGTTAGATATTAGGATGGCAGGACCATCTGAGTTTTGGTGACCTTATATGGCAGCAATATAGTAGAAATTAGAACAGTAAATGTCCTGACTATAAAATTAAACAGACTATAATGCATTCCCGAGGTTGTCACAGTTGTCACAAAAGAGATTTCAGGAAGAGATAAAAGGTACTCTTGCAACAGGTGGGATAAAGGTTTAGCATCGTCTAGTTTGAATATGGGGTTTCTTTGGTGGATCAGATGGTAAAGAATTTGCCTGCAATGCAGGAGACCTGAGTTTGATTCCTGGCTTGGGAAGATTCCCTGGAGAAGGGAGTGGTAACCCACTCCAGTATTCTTGCCTGGAGAATTCCAAGGACAGAGGAGCCTGGTGGACTACAGTCCATGTGGTCACAAAGAGTCAGACACAACCGAATGACTAACATACCCACACACAGTTTGAATAAGAGAAAAAAATATGATCTATTTGATATCTCAGGACAATGATGCAGATGTATTGGTTGCAATAAAAATTCCTTCCTACCTGACAAGTTGCATATTTAGGTTTTAAGAAATCCACCCCAAGGACAGGAAGAAAAGAACATACTGTCTACTTTTCTTTAGGACCAAAAGTAGTAAGAACAAAAAAGTCATATAAAGATGCTCTTTGTGATCCCATGAACTGCAGCATGCCAGGCTTCCCTGTCCATTACCAACTCCTGGACTCAAACTCATGTCCATCGAGTCAGTGATGCCATCCAACTATCTCATCCTCTGTTGTCCCCTTCTCCTCCCGCCTTCAATCTTTCCCGGCATCTGGATCTTTTCTAGTGAGTCAGTTCTTCTCATCAGTTGGCCAAAGGATTGTAGCTTCAGCATCAGTCCTTCCAATGAATAGTCAGGACTGATTTCCTCTAGGATTGACTGCTTTGATCTCCTTGCAGTCCAAGGGACTCTCAAGAGGCTTCTCCAACACCACAACCTGGACCTAGATGCCTTTTCTAAAATCTGCCACTCAGGCACTAGGCCACTGGGATGTGGGCCCTTGGTATAAATGAGCACCATAGATCCAGAAATATTCCTAGAGATTCAGAAAGGAATTTTATTCTATGGGCATCAGTCTGTCTCCCCATCTACCCAGCTTCATATATGGAACCACCCTCAATGGTCCTTCTACTGAGATCCTTTGCTTTCTCTGACTATCTATCTTTCTATAGGATTAGAGACTAGTCCTGAAGGTTTAGCTAGCTGATTTGAGGAGCTGAGGCTGTTATGCCTTTCTTCTTCCTGCCCATCTCTATTGGAACTCTTCTCACAGTTCTCAGTATCAGCTTGTACCATCCTTCCTTGTTAAGAACCTGGCAGGCTCCACACGACCCTGAGAAGACCTCTCCCCCAAAGGATTGAGGGCTGAGCAACACCTACGGTCATCACACTTGAGCACGGATTCCAGACTGTCACATATTCATTAACTTGGGCTCCTGGTCCCTTCCCAAGAGGGAAAAGGAAGACACCTCCACTACTCAGGTTTCTCCTCGCTTGCCTCAGCCCACAGTCTCGTCCTATCGTGCTCATTTCTCCTCTGGAATGACGCAGTATAGCTGGGGCCCCACCATTAGCATAAACAGCAGAGGATCTATTGCACACATGGAAACTATTTTTTTATATTAAGCTATGTATTTTGAATTTATTCTATTGTTACTGATATTTCTTTATTGCTTTAGGAATTGAAGTGGGAAAGGTATGCATGATTAAGCATGTTAATCCACCAATAGACTAATGTACCACCAAGTAATTAGTAGCTTCTTCTCTTTGATGTGCTGGAATCTTCAAAAAAAAAAAACGATGCACAATTTTTTTGGCCAGTGAATGTATCATTCAAACTACAGTGATGATGAGAAAGATTTGCTTTTACCTTGGCTCATTGGCAGCAGCAAATTATTGGGACATGCTTGAGCAGTTTTCAGTTTTATGTTTATCTTTTCTTTTGTGATATTGTATTAACTTTCTCCATCCCCTGGAGGAGGGCATGGCAACCCACTCCAGTATTCTTGCCTGGAGAATCCTCATGGATACAGTGACCTGGTGGACTACAGTCCAATGGGTCACAGAGTCAGACATGACTAAGCAACTAAGCACAGCACCTACAAGTCTCCTAACTTCAGGGAATACTAGTGTAAAACTAGATGCAAATTACTTGAGACATTCGAAATCACCAAAAAAATCTCTGAGTGTGTACAAGAGATCTACAAAACTTCAGTCTTATGCTTAAATTTTGAAGTACCATATACTTTACTTTTGTTCTAACTTACTGGCCAGGTTACTTATTCCTTACCTTTTTTTCTGAGTTTCCAAAACCTGGATACTAATTTAGGTATAAAATATTTCTGTTGTCAATGTGGTCAAATAGGTAACTTTTATTCTAAAAAATGTGTTTGGCTACCATCACATTGGAACATATAAAAACGAACTTACTTGTTAAACAGAGACAGACTATTTTGGGCAGAGTTATACCAGAAACTTTGGTTAAACTTAATCACTGTTTGCTGTACAACAAAATCATAAATGACACTTCTGAATGCCTGTCAACTGTGCTTCCATTTATACTGACAACAATAATTAATTTGACCCAAGTCTAAGTCTAAGTGAAGTCGCTCAGTCGTGTCCGACTCTTTGCGATCCCGTGGACTATAGCCCACCAGGCTCCTCTGTCCATGGGATTCTCTGGGCAAGATTACTGGAGTGGGTTGCCATTTCCTTCTCCAGGGGATCTTCCCAACCCAGGGATCGAACCCAGGTCTCCTGCATTGCAGGCAGACGCTTTAACCTCTGAGCCACCAGGGAAGCCCCAAAGTTGTCACCAAAACACTTCTTGGAAACCATGGCCAGGAAGCAGGGAGTCACCAATTTGGTGTAAGGACCATCTTCAGAATCAAGGGAGAAGGTTAAAAGGTTATTCTCAGAAATTGAATCCAACAAAGAACAAGATTAAAGATACACTATGAATTTCTTTCTGAAAAAAAATCTTATTTCAATAGATGTTTTGTTAAAAAGAATTGCTTCCATCACACAGCAGGAATTGGAATGGAATGTTAGGACTTGGAGCAGAGGCACCAGGGGCTCTCCTCCCCTAATAAGGGTTGGCTCAGTGCACAGAACTCCACCTGAAATTGCCCTGGCTACCCTGTATCATGTTACCACTCTCCTTTTATTAGTGGGGTCAGATCCTGAAACCAATGCCACTTGATCAGAGACATGATTTAATATCTTGACAATTCCAGACTTTGGGATAAAAGATATCATATTCTAAGGTTTTCTACAATGGAGAGGTCCTTTTGAGTCTTGTGGCTCAGTTGGTTTAGAATCTGCCTGCCATGCAAGAGTCCTGATCTCTGTGTCAGAAAATCCCCTGGAGAAGGGAATGGCAACCTACTTCAGTATTCTTGCCTGGAGAATTCCCTGGACAGAGGAGCCTGGTGGGCTGCAGACCATGGAGTTGCAAAGAGTCAGACATGACTGAGTAACTAACTTTCACTTTTGAAACTAATAGGGCCCAGTCTCCAAATTGAGACTCTTGGTAACAAGCTAGTCTAACCCGCTCCTTAGAAAGCTTCTTTTGGGGGGATTCTGTGTGTTGTATCATCCAGCTGTGATTGCTGGGGTCAGCCTTAGTAGCTTGCAATATTTCTCCTGACCAGTGCCCTTTGCCTTTGAGCTGAGTATTACAGAACCAAACTAACTTTATGGTATAACATCATTTCTATTTCTCAGAGGCAACCACAACTCGGAGCTGTTAAGATGTTGTTCAAGGTCATGTAGCTAAACTAGGTTCTCTGAAGTCATTTTGTCTAATTCTAGACCATCTGTTCTCTCCACGTTACCACTCAGTCTCC
Organism: Redunca redunca; assembly: GCA_006410935.1. NCBI lineage: Eukaryota > Metazoa > Chordata > Mammalia > Artiodactyla > Bovidae > Redunca > Redunca redunca. The sequence goes on from SJYQ01001000.1 coordinate 629,722, forward strand.
CATTATTTCTATTCTGAATACTTCCAAAAAGGATTTATAACTTTAAAATTAATAACTGAAACCTGGTTTATAAATCAGCCTCCTGTGCATTTGGGTAGCATGAACAGATTCAGTGAAATTGAACCTAGTGATAAACTGGTCTTCAGATTTGTTTCTAGATTTCTTAGGTCCAGAAACTGGACCGATGATTTCACCTACATGCAGACACCCCATGCATGTGCGTTAGTGTTAGTCATTCAGTCGTGTATGACTCTTTGTGACCCCCTGGACTGTAGCCTACCAGGCTCCTCTGTCCAAGGAATTCTCCAGGCAAGAATACTAGAGTGAGTTGCCATGCCCTTCTCCAGGGGATCTTCTCAACCCAACGGATTGAATCCGAAGCTCCTGCATTAGCAGGCAGATTCTTTACCATCTGAACCATCAAGGAAGCCCTAGACACCTGAAACAAACACGCTGATCGATTGCAGGTATGGGAACTAAATGGGAACAGTTTGGCTTCCACAAGTCTCCATGTAACCGCAGACACTCTGGATAATGCCACTTAAGAGACTGTTATACACTGAGACTTGAGATCAGTTGCAATTATCCTGGCCTCCCAACCAGTCACCTTAACAGCAAATTGAGTTTAATGATTAAACCTTATCTTCAAGCTCAGAATAGCTGCACTGGGGAGCAGAATGAGTCCGTCCCTTCAATACAGTTCTCGCCTTATCTTGCCACATTGTAGCACCCCCCCAGCTGCTGGCACCGAGATCGCTCCATAATTCTCCCCAGCTCTTTCAGCTGGATCTTAATCTTGGAAGCCCACTGGGTATTTGCTGTGTTTCACTGATACATTAATCCCCACTTCTTTTCACAGTGATTCTTACTGGGTCTCCTTTAAATAGAACTTTAAAGCCTTCTTCCTTCTTAGTGTGCCGGTCTCATTGGCTATCTACCTAAAGAGTTATCGCCAACAGTCTGACTAATGTTACACACGCTCTTAACATTATGTTAGCTCATTTACTATCCAAGCCTCAAAAGCCAATTTTTCAATCTCTAAAAAAGAAATGAAGGCTTTCTCCAAAATGGCAGGGCATTTCTTTACTTGGTCCGTTCTTTAGTACCGCAGGGGTTGGGAACAGTCTCTGGATTCACAGATGAGTACAAACACTAACACTGGCACCAGCTATATGCTCGTGGGCATCTGCCTTAACCTGTCTGCATTTCAGTTCCATTTCTATCAAATAAGGCTAACGAGCTACCTTTGTATACATCAAAAGAAATGTAGGTAAGGCACTCATAGCCATTGTTATTCATTAAAATATTTTCATAAATCAAAATAAATGAACTCTGAAAATGAAAAAATGAAAATTAGTGCTTGAGAGGTGGAGTAGAGAAAAGCATGTGTGGAACCAATGTATTCATATGTGTCCCTGGATTAGGGTTCCATTTAGCTTTAACAGATCTCCTTTCAACTTTCCCCCTGTATGATTAATATATTTAGCAGAGGACTGAAGGAGTAATCTCTCTAATACCTGGCACTAATTTGGTTCCATTCTGTTCAAAAGGCTTCAGTGGATCCTCATCATCAAATAATTAAAATACAATACAATCTCTTTGTCTTGACACCCTTCACCCCTATCCAAAGAGCCTTGAAATGTTAACTATGAAGAATCTAGCGGAGGGCTTGGGACATAATCAGCACATATCAAGTCTGGCTTTACCTTCCTTTCTTTGAAAATTATTGCCCAACTCAGTTACAACTCCCTCTGCACTTCCGTGGGTAGGGACAGCTCAGTGTCTCCTGAACAAATCCAGTATTCCCATCTGCCTCCGCTCCTCATCCCATCTGTCAAGACTCCCTTTCCTTCTAGCTCAACTCAAGTGCTAACCCATCTATAATTCTTTGCCTCGTATTTCTCTAAACACTCTACTCTTGTATAGTTTATTACCTACTTCTAGAATTCTCCAAAAGTTTTATACTTCATTGGAAATGCTAGGGAATTCCATTTTAGCCAAAGGTAGTGCAATATGAAAAATGGCTTGTTAGGAAGCCAGCACCCCTCCAAGTTTAGGAGATGACTGAGGCCTGAGCATATGAAAAAGGTTTTGAAGTCTGGTGATCTGGGTTTGAGTATCATCTCTGGGATCTAACAATTACCTGGCCACAGGCCATTCCTTTACCTCCATGAGAATTGGTTTCCTCGCAAAGAGTCGGACATGACTGAGCGACTGAACAGAACTGAACTGAACTGAATGAAAGTGTTAGTCACTCAGTCGTGTCTAACTCTTTGAGACCCCACAAACTCTAGCCTGCCAGGTTCCTCTGTCCATGGGATTCTTCTGGGAAGAATACTGGAGTGGGTTGCCATTTCCTCCTCCAGGGGATCTTCCCAACCCGGGGATCAAACCCAGATCTCCTGCATTGCTGGAAGACTGTTTACCGTCTGAGCTACCCAACTAATACCCATTTTTGAGGATTTGTCCTGCAGATTTGCAATAATACATGAAAATCTCAGAGCCCATCCAAAGAGTATCTGCTGAGTAAACAGCAAATATAATTATTATTTAATCAACTGGCAAAACTATTGGTCTACTGGGTCAACTAGTCAATCCTTAAGCCTGTACTTTAGCCTCATAGGAGTTTAAGGAGTTTTTCTAGGGGTTAGGGTTTAGGTGAAGGTGTCAGTCAAAAAGTTCAGCTCAGCTATGAAACCCCAAGTGATATCTTGTTTTGAGAGGCCCAGTCAGATTCTTCCTGAAGAATATGAATCATTTTCATGAATACATTAGATCACAAAAGAAGTTATTTTGACTCAGTATTATATCCATGTTTCCCTTTGAGAGAGCAGATTCACTGGAAATTGCACTGATCCCTTATTTTCTAATGTAGGTATGAGGGTTACATCTTCATGTGTAACTAAGAAATATGAGTCCCAGGCATAGATGTGTGTTTGTCCAACATTTCATACCTATCTAATGTTAGAACTAGCTCTTAAAACTAGATTTTCTGACTCCTAAATCAGCCTTCCGTATGAGGTACCTGAAAGAGTCTAGCATATCACTAGCATACTCAATAAGTATTCATTTTTATCTCCCTTTGTTTTTCTTTTCATTGATTCCAGGTTGAACCTCTATTAATTACAACTGCTCCAAGCTTGTTTCAGTTGGGAAGTTGCTTTTGTTTTTGAACAGGAAGAGAAGTGGTCTTAAACTGATGGCAATATAATCCCTTTTCCCATGGTGAAGTTGTATATTGTTCATGCAATGGAATCAATTTGGCTAAAGAATTCAAAGTTTAAAGGAAAATCTCCTCATCTCTTCACAGTGTGTAAGAAACAAGCACTTCTTTTCTCAGTATGGAGAAAATTGAAGTGCAGATAGATGAAAGATATGTCTAAAAGATATCAAAACCCTTTTTCATTCTGCATCTGGATGTTTTTGACATTATGTAGAGTCAAAGCAAAGTCTTTATAAAATCAGAGTAGAGGAATAAAGAATAAAATCAAGATTTTCTAGGCTTCTCTTTTATCATCACTTTATACAGTTGGCAGCAATGCTTCTGTACTTCCTCATTGTTTCTAAATGTATCTATATTTTTTCTCAAAATTAAAGTTGCTTTTGAAAATGTTTATCATCCTTAAAGTAAAGGAATTACTTCACAACCCATTGACTGACAAATTAAATTAATTCTTTTTGGAGACAAAGTAAGCAATTATGTTAGATTAAAATTCTCATTGATGAGCATTCCAGGATGCTGTTTCCCAAGTACTCTTACATTTGTTTTTTAAAAAGTAATGTTAGATAAATTGGTGTTTGTGCAGTTTTGGGGGTGAATTAGCTTTTTGAGTAGGCACAATTCAGACATATATTTAAAATACTTCAGGAGCGTTAACCTGATCCACCCAAGAAAAGAAAACTTTCTTTTTTTAATGTTTTAGTATCTGAAGGAATACAATCTTTATACTAGATGGAGAGAGGCTTCAGCCATTCCACGACTAAGGAAAGCATTCTCTCAATTTTTTCCTCAAAATTTACACCAAAGGAAAGCAGAAATCATTGTAAAAAATAGTCAGATTATTCACCAGATCTATAAGGATCCAAAAACTAATTGGGTTAAAATTGTGTATACAGATAGAATATCTTCAGTATGAGACAGCCTTTCAATAAAAGCTGTCCACTGATTGCAGTAAGGAGATCCCGTAACAGACACTTTGTTGCCTATTAACTATCCATTGTCTTTTATTCTACATCATCACAATCCCAATTGTTTCCATGATATCAATTTTTCTTCATTAAAAAAAATTCCCAGCCTCCTTTGCAAGTATGTGTGGCCAGTGACATTTTCTTTGCTAATGTGATGCAAGCAGAAGTCATGTGTGCTTCTCAGAAAACTCTTTAAAAGCAGGTTGACAAAGACCTTTGACTCTTTGCACTTTCAATTCCTCCTGCATGGAACACTGATGTGATGGTACAGATAGACAGCCTTGGATTAACCCTGAGGATACAAACATGAAGAATCTGAATACAGGGCCTCAAGTGCCATCACGGAAATGCTTTACCAGTCTTGGAATTCTAACTTCATGCATTCCTTATTCTAGGGGACAAATAAAAATAAAAACAATTTAAAGAGCTACAACTGAATAATTGGAAAAGGAAATGGCATCCCACTCCAATATTCTTGCCTGGAAAATTCCATAGGCAGAGGAGCCTGCTGGTCTACCATCCATGTGGTCACAAGGGTGGGACACTAATTGGCGAACTGAATAATACTTAATATAGTGAGTTTTCTGTTATTTCTTTTTCTCTTAAATAACAGGCTTATTTATCCTTTGAAAAGGAAAAGTTAAAATTAACATTGCTTCCTTGTGGCATTATTTTGTGATAGAATGGACATTTTATCAGCAGCATAAGGATTTCTGTATTTATCATGCTCACCTTGGAAATGTCCACAACCCCAATTATAATAAGAATATTTCACGTAAGTCAGAACCAGCAACAGAACCGATTAAATCATCAAGGAAGATAGGAGGACTTATTTTATATGGACTCAAAGTACTCCTAGACAGAGTACCAAAAGGTAGAGACATCACTTTGCTGACAAAGGTCTAGGGTCAAAACTAAGGTTTTTCCAGTAGTCATGTATAGAGGTAAGTGTTGGATCATAAAGAAGGCTGAGCACCAAATACTTTATGTTTTTGAATTGTGGTGCTGGAGAAGACTCTTGAGAGTTCCTTGGATAGTCAATCCTAAAGGAAATCAACCCTGAATATTCACTGGAAAGACTGATGCTGAAGCTGAAGCTCCAATACTTTGGCCACCTGATGTGAAGTGCCAACTCATTGGAAAAGACCCTGATGCTGGGGAAAGACTGAGGGCAGGAGAAGTGGGTGACAGAATTGAGATAACTGGATGGCATCATTGACTCAATGGACATGAGTTTGAGCAAACTCTGGGAGTTGGTGAAAGACAGGGAAGCCTGTCTTTGCCTGACATGCTGCAGTCCATGGGGCAACAAAGAGTCAGATACCATGACTGAGTGACTGAACAACAAAGCACTATCTCTTTACTATGTGTGCTGACACTACTACTGCTCTACTCTACTACCACTAATATTAATAATGCATAGAAACACTGAAAGACATTGAAATGGGAGGAGTTCTCTTTTTAGACATAAATGGCTGAAGCAGCTTTTTTCAGCTCAGTTCAGTGGCTCAGTCACGTCCAACTCTTTGCGACCCCATGAACCACAGCACGCCAGGCCTCCTTATTCATCACCAACTCCCGGAGTTTACCCAAACCTCTGTCCATTGAGTCAGTGATGCCATCCAACCATTTCATCCTCTGTCGTCCCTTTCTCCTCCACACCTCAATCTTTCCCAGCATCAGGGTCTTTTCAAATGAGTCAGCTCTTTGCATCAGGTGGCCAAAGTACTGGAGTTTCAGCTTCAACATCAGTTCTTCCAATGAACACCCAGGACTGATGTCCCTTAGGATGGACTGGTTGGATCTCCTTGCAGTCCAAGGGACTCTCAAGAGTCTTCTCCAACACCACAGTTCAAAAGCATCAATTCTTCGGCACTCAGCTTTCTTTATAGTCCAACACTCACATCCATACATGACTACTGGAAAAATCTTAGCCTTGACTAGACGGACCTTTGTTGACAAAGTAACATCTCTGCTTTTGAATATGCTATCTAGGTTGGTCATAACTTTCCTTCCAAGGAGTAAGTGTCTTTTAATTTCATGGCTGCAATCACCATCTGCAGTGATTTTGAAGCCCAGAAAAATAAAGTCTGACACTGCTTCCACTGATTCCCCATCTATTTGCCATGAAGTGATGAGACCAGATGTCATAATCTTCGTTTTCTAAATGTTGAGCTTTAAGCCAACTTTTTCACTCTCCTCTTTCACTTTCATCAAGAGGCTTTTTAGTTCTTCTTCACTTTGTGCCATAAAGGTGGTGTCAGCTGCATATCTGAGGTTATTGATATTTCTCCNCATCTGGAAGTTCACGGTTCACGTACTGCTGAAACCTGGCTTGGAGAATTTTGAGCACTACTCTACTAGTGTGTGAGATGAGTGCAATTGTGTGGTAGTTTGAGCATTCTTTGGCATTGCCTTTCTTTGGGATTGGAATGAAAACTCACCTTTTCAAGTCCTGTGGCCACTTCTGAGTTTTCCAAATTTGCTGACATATTGAGTGCAGCACTTTCACAGCATCATCTTTTAGGATTTGAAACAGCTGAACTGGAATTCTATCAGTTCTACTAGCTTTGTTCATAGTGACGCTTTCTAAGGCCCACTTGACTTCACATTCCAGGATTTCTGGCTCTAGGTGAGTAATCACACCATCGTGATTATCTGTGTCATGAAGATCTTTTTTGTACAGTTCTTCTGTGTATTCTCACCACCTCTTGTTAATAATATCTTCTGCTACTTTTAGGTCCATATCATATCTGTACTTTATTGAGCCCATCTTTGCATAAAATGTGCCCTTGGTAGCTCTAATTTTCTTGAAGAGGTCTCTAGTCTTTCCCATTCTATTGTTTTCCAACTCAACATCTTAGTAATTATGAAAGTTCCTTAAAAAGCCACTTTATATTAAGAATATGATTTTCAATAAAATGTACAAATCTCAGATTTTCAATTCAATGGCTTTTGTCAGTTTTTAATCACCTATTTATTGTCAGTCTTTTTAGTTTTAGCACTTTCTAATCTTCAGTTCAGTTCAGTTCTGTTCAGTTGCTCAGTCATGTCCAACTCTGTGACCTCATGAATTGCAGCCCACCAGGCCTCCCTGTCCATCACCAACTCCCAGAGTTCACTTAAACTCATGTCCATCAAGTCGGTGATGCCATCGAGCCATCTCATCCTCTGTCGTCCCCTTCTCCTCCTGCCCCAATCCCTCCCAGCATAAGGGTCACTTTTCCAATGAGTCAACGCTTCGCATGAGGTAGCCAAAGTATTGGACTTTCAGATTCAGCATCAGTCCTTCAAATGAACACCCGGGACTGATCTCCTTTAGGATGGACTTGTTGGATCTACTTGCAGTCCAAGGGACTCTCAAGAGTCTTCTCCAACGCCACAGTTCAAAAGCATCAATTCTTTGGCACTCAGCTTTCTTCACATTCCAACTCTCACATCCATACATGACCACTGGAAAAACCATAGCCTTGACTAGATGGACCATTGTTGACAAAGTAATATCTCTGCTTTTTAATGTACTATCTGGGTTGGTCATAACAGTTAGAACTGGACATAGAACAACAGACTGGTTCCAAATAGGAAAAGGAGTACGTCAAGGCTGTATATTGTCACCCTGCTTATTTAATTTCTATGCAGAGTACATCATGAGAAACGCTGGACTGGAAGAAGCACAAGATGGAATCAAGATTTCTGGGAGAAATATCAATAACCTGAGATATGCAGATTATGCCACCCTTATGCCAGAAAGTGAAGAGGAACTAAAAAGCCTCTTGATGAAAGTGAAAGAGGAGAGTGAAAAAGTTGGCTTAAAGCTCAACATTCACAAAACTAAGATCATGGCATCTGGTTCCATCACTTCATGGCAAATAGATGGGGAAACAGTGGAAAGAGTGTCAGGCTTTATATTTTGGGGCTCCAAAATCACTGCAGATGGTGATTGCAGCCATGAAATTAAATATGGTTTAAACTTACTTAATAACTAGTGATGTTGAAAAATCTTTTTACATTTGTGTCTTTGATGAAGTGTTTGCTTCAACCTTCATTTTTTATTTGGTTATTTGCTTTGCTATTGAGTAGTGTGAATGCTTTACATATTTTATATATAAAGCTTTAATGGAATATTTGCTTTATAAATATTTGTCCTAATCTCGTTTTTCTTTTCATTGCTCTAACAGTGTCTTTTGAAGAGTCAAACTTCAAAAATCAGTCTGAAATCAATTTTGTGTTGAATTTTGTAGATGTGTGGTAAGAGCTGAGAACTGATGTTTAATTTCTGTCTCTATCTCTCTATTATTTTTTATATATAGCTATCTTTTTTTTCCACATCATTTGTTGAAAATATCTTTTCCTTCTCTGAATTACCTTGCTACCTTTGTTGAAAATCAGTTGGTGCTTTTGTTGGATATCAATTCGATTTATACATGTACCCCACACTGTCACATCAATTCGTGTCTTTATTTATCCAAAAAGCATACTGTCTTGATTACTAGAGCTTTAGGGTTAAGTCCTAAAACCAGGTAGTGTGAGTTCTTTACCTTTATGTGTATGCATTTTTAATTTTTTGACTATTTGCAATTGTTTGCATTTCCATATAAAGTTTCCATTAAGTTTGATGTTAGCTTTAGGGTTTTTGTAGATGCCCTTTATCAGGTTGAAAAAATTTCATTCTTGTCCTAGATTTGGTAAGAATCCTTTCTCTAAATGGTGTTGAATTTTGTCAAATGATTTTCTGCACCTATTGAGATGAGCATATGATTTCTAATTTTTAGTCTGTTAACATGGTGCATTACAATGATTTTTTTTCTGTTTCTTATTAGTTATTGAGAATAGAATGTTATTATATCCAAATATAATTGTGGATAGTTCTATTTTTTGTTCTACTGGGTTTTTCTTTTTTTAAATTTATGTACTTTAAAACTCTTTATTAGAGTAGACAGGGCTTTCCAGATGGTGCTAATGGTAAAGAACCCATCTGCCAATGCAGTTAGACGTAAGAGGTACTGGTTCCATCCCTGTGTTGGGAAGATCCCCTGGAGGAGGGCATGGCAACCCACTCCAGTATTCTTGTCTGGAGAACCCCATGAACAGAGAAGCCTGGCAAGTTACAGTCCTTAGAGTCACAAAGAGTCAGAGATGACTGAAGCAACTTAGCACATTAGGGTAGACAAAATGAAGACTGCTATATTTCAATCATCTGATAGCTTTATCACTAGGAAATGACCTTCTTTTGATGCTGTTGTTCAGTCGCTCAATAGTGTCCGACTCTATGCAACCCTCTGGATGGGAGTGCTCCAGGCTTCCCTATCCATCATCACCCAGAGTTTGCTCAAATTCATGTCCATTGAATCAGTGTTGCTATCTAATGATCTCATCCCCTGCTGCCCTCTTCTCCTTTTGCCTTCAATCTTTCCCAGCATGACAGCCTTTTTCTTTTTTTTATTTTATTTTACTTTACAATACTGTATTGGTTTTGCCATACATTGACATGAATCCACCACATGTGTACATGAGTTCCCATTCCTGAACCCCCCTCCCACCTCCCACCCCATGTCATCTCTCTTGATCATCCTTGTGCACCAGCCCCAAGCATCCTGTATCCTGTATCGAATATAGACTGGTGATTCATTTCTTACATGATAGTATACATGTTTCAGTGCCATTCTCCAAAATCATCCCACCCTCTCCCTCTCCCTCAGAGTCCAAAAGTCCATTCTATGCATCTGTGTCTCTTTTGCTGTCTCGCATACAGGGTTATCATTGAGTCAGTTCTTTGCATCAGAAGGCCAAAGTGTTAGAGCTTGAGCTTCATGATCAGTACTTCCAATAAATATTCAGGGTTGATTTCCTATAGAACTGACTACTGGTTTGATCTCTTTGCAGTCTAAATGACTCTCAAGAGTCTTCTCCAGCACCACAATTTAAAAGTCTCAGTTATTTGGTGCTCAGTCTTCTTTATGCTCCAACACTCACATCTGTAACGACTACTGGAAAAACCATAGTGTTGACAGACATTTGTTGGCAAGTGATGTCTTTGCTTTTTGATTATGCTGTTTAGGTTTGTCATAGCTTTCCTTCCAAGAAACAGACATCTTTCAATTTCATGGCTGCAGTTGCCATCCACAGTGATTTTGGAACTCAAGAAAATAAAGCCTGGCACTATTTGCATTGTTTCCACATCTATTTGCCATGAAGTAATGGGGCTGGATGTCAAGATCTTTGCTTTTTAAATACTGAATTTTAAGCCAGCTTTCTCACTTTCCTCATTCACCCTCATTAAGAGACTTTTTATTTCCTCTTTATTTTCCATTAGAGTGGTATCATCTGCATATCTGAGGTTTCTGATATTTCTCCCAGCAATCTTGATTCCAGCTTGTGCTTTATCCAGCCTGGCATTTCACATGATGTACTCTGTATATAAGTTAAGTAAACGGTATGACAATATACAGCCTTGTCATACTCTTTTCCCAGTTTTGAACCAATCAGTTGTTCCATATCAGGTTCTGACTGTTGCTTCTTGACCTGTACTCAGTTTTCTCAGGAGACAGGTATAGTGGTCTGGTATTCCCATCTCTTTAATAATTTTCCACAGTTTGTTTGATCCATACAAGTCAAAGACACTAGCATAGGCAATAAATCAGATGTCTTTCTGGAATTCCCTTGCTTTCTCTGTTATCCAACAAACATTGGCAATATGATCTCTGGTTTCTATGCTTTTTCTAAACCTAGCTTATACATCTGGAAGTTTCATTTTACATACTACTGAAGCCTAGCTTGCTGGATTTTGAGCATAACCTTACTGGCATGTGAAAAGAGTGCAACTGTGAGAGTTGGACCATAAAGAAAGCTGAGAGCCAAAGAATTGATTGTTTTGAACTGTGGTGTTGGAGAATACTCTTGAGAGTCCCTTGGACTGCAAGGAGATCCAACCAGTCAATCCTAAAGGAAATCAGTCCTGAATATTCTTTGGAAGAACTGATGCTGATGCTGAAGCTCCAATACTTTGGCCACCTGATATGAAGAACTGACTCATTGGAAAAGACCCTGATACTGGGAAAGATTGAAGGCAAGAGGAGAAGGGGACAACAGAGGATGAGATGGTTGGATGGCATCATCAATTCAATGGACATGAGTTTTAGTAAACTCCAGGAGTTGGTGATGGACAGGGAAATCTGGTGTGCTGTAGTCCATGGGGTCTCAAAGAGTCAGACACAACTTAGCAACTGAACTGAACTATACAATAGTTTGATCATTCTTTGCCACTGTCCTTCTTTGGGATTGGAATGAAAACTGACCTTTTCCAGTCCTGTGGTCTCTGCTGAGTTTTCCAAATTTGCTGACATATTGTGTGCAGCACTTTCACAGTATCATCTTTTAGGATTTGAAATAGCTCCGCTGGAATTCCATCACCTCCATTAGCTTTGTTTGTAGTAATGCTTCCTAAGGCCCACTTGGCTTCAGACTCCAGGATGTCTGACTCTAGGTGAGTGACAACACCATCGTGGTTATCCAGGTCATTAACATCTTTTTTGTATAATTCTTCTGTGTATTCTTGCCACCTCTTCTTAATCTTTTTTACCTCTGTTAGGTCCTTACCATTTATGTCCTTTATGTGCCCATCCTTGCATGAAATTTTCCTTTGATAATTCCAATACCATGGATCTTCTTTATCCGTGGTAATGTTCTTTGTTTCAAAAGTTTACTTTGTTTGATGTTAATATTAAAGCACTACAGTTTGCTTTCTTTTGATTAGTATTTTATGATCTCTCATTTTTGATCCTTTTACAGTAAACAACCAACCTGGTCTTTTATAATTAAACCACATTTTTTTAGATAGCTTAGGATTGGGTCTTGCTTTTATATCAGTATTATAATCTCTGCCTTTTAACTATACTATTAATTTTAATGAAATTATTTTTAAAGTAAGGCTTAAACTTACTCTCTGGCTATTTGCTTTCTATTTGTCCTACCGAATGTTTGTAGTTGGGATTTTTTTCCTCTTTCTTGCTATTTTGGTTTTGATTACTCCCCTTTATCTACATTGTTGACTCATTAGTTAAACTCTTTTGGGAGTTTTAATTGCATTTCTGAAGTTTTCAATATATCCTAAACTTCTACTTTCTGGTAATATCAACATCACGTACAGCATAAGAACTTACAACAGTGTATTTCCATTTCTCTGCTTTTACTGGCCTTTGTGTTATTTTGTCATATTTTATTTTACATGTTATAGATTCAAAAATATACTGCTATTTTACTTTTAAAAGGCTATTATCGTCTAAAGTCTTTAAAAATACTTTTGAAAGCTTTTAAATATTCCCATATAATTACTGTTTCCAATGTTCTTCATTCCTTTGTGTGGATCCAAACTTCTGGTAACATTTTCTTTCCTCCTGAAAGATTTATCTTAACCTTTTTTTTTGTAGAAAATATCTGATCATAATAAATTATCTTAGCCTTTTTATGTCTGGGCAAAGTGTTAATTTTAATTTTATTTTTAAGACATACTGTTTCTTGGATATGGCTTCCTATGTTGATTTTTCTTTTGCTCTAAGTTCTTTAAAGATATTCAGCCATTTGCTTCTGGCTTAAGTGGTTTCTGATGACAAGCTGGCCATCACTCCTTTATACTTAACATGTCTTTGTTTTTCCTGGATGACTTTAACATATTCTCTTTAGCACTGATTTCAGCAATTTTATTAGGATGTACATTTTGTGGTGGTTTCTTCATGTTTATTCTTCTTGGGGTAATTTAGGGCTAATTTGTCAACTACTGAGATAGTAACTTCCTGAAAACTGTAAAGGTATTTTTCACTCTGGTTTTGAGGAAAATTAATTGTTCATGAGGTTTCTCTGGTGGCTCAGTGATAAAGAATCCCCCTGACAATGCAGTAGACATGGATTTGATCCCTGGGTTGGGAAGATCCCCTGGAGAAGGAAGTGGCAACCCACTCCAGTATTCCTGCCTGGAGAATCCCATGGACAGAGGAGCCTGGTGGGCTAAAGTCCACGGGGTCGCAAAGAGCAACTGAGTGACTAAACAATAACAACACAACAACAACAATTGTTCATGACCGGATGTGCACTCGGGATTGTTTTGCCTGCTCCTTTCCATGACTCTTTCCCCTGACTCAGGCAGTTTCCTAATATGCAAACCTAGATCGGCATTCTGATAAAGATTTGAGAAGAAGTCTCCTTTTCAGACACCTGGAAAAGTAAATATTTTATATACATCATGAATGAATATATACATATATATTCTCTGTCTCTGGTCCTCTGCCTCACAAACATGGCTTCTTAGAATTTTCAAATTCTAGATTCTCTCCTTCCTATAGTAAGACTACTGGATTCTCAGCACATTTTAAAAAATAGGTTAAATTTACCCTTGCTACTTTCCTGATTCTTTTTTTTTTTTTTGTCTCTCTTACATTTCTAGTCTCTTTTTTCAAGCTTCTGGGCCAAAAGAGTTCCAGAACCCGCCCCTTATGTCTTTAGTACAATGTAAGGTTACTTTTAGATACAGCTGAAATCATAGTATGATGGAACTTACATCCACCAGGAATTAAGTGTTCTACATTCCAAAATTACCTATCTTGCCTTCCTCCAATTACTGGAGGCCCCAAAATGTAATATAAAATTACCATGTTGATAAATAAAAGAAACAATGAATGTGTTATAAATTTTAAATAATAAGCCAAGCAGTTGTCCATGTGGTATAATTTAAGGAAAGGCTACCTGTTCAGTCTAGTATTGAAGTCTAGGAAATTCTACCAGCTTCTAGTGACTCAAGTAAATGCAAACTTATCTCTTAAACTATACTAGTCAAACCAGTTTAATTTGTTTATGACTTAGTGGGGTTTCAGAATTGTAAGAGATCATATAATATAAATAGGCAAATTCTGATTATTACATAGATGTGCAATTTGAGAAAGAAAAGCACAGATGCTTGTCTGAGATGTTTAGCAGGAAGATAAAATTGGGACTAGATCCTTCACAATTTATTTATGAATAAAGGAAAGGAATAATGAAATCTTGGGCAGAAAAGAACTAGAAGGTGAGGAAAAACTAATATAAAATTTATGTGATTTTGACTTGCTAGAATGTTAAACACAGCAACCTGTAAAACTCAGACGAGCATTAAAAATAAAAAAATCCAGAAAAAACAAAACCCCAAATGAGGCTAATTCACAAAGGAATATAAACAATAACACACAGTGTCAAAAACTAATCTAAGGCAGAAACGTTTGAATTAAGACTATCTTGACTTTTACCTCCACATGTAAGTAGCCAAATTTGAATTATAATTGTAAGAAGTACCACAGAGTTGGGATGGTATTAATAACTAGAAGAAGATACATAACCGAATACCATTTTTTTCTTTCAAATTAAAGTTTCATGTGGTCTTGGATTAATTTTACATGGCTGTTTATAATAGCCAGAACATGGAAACAACCTAGATGTCCATCAGCAGATGAATGGATAAGAAAGCTGTGGTACATATACACAATGGAGTATTACTCAGCCATTAAAAAGAATACATTTGAATCAGTTCTAAGGAGATGGATGGAACTGGAGCCGATTATACAGAGTGAAGTAAGCCAGAAAGAAAAACACCAATACAGTATACTAACGCATATATATGGAATTTAGAAAGATGGGGATGATGACCCTGTATGCGAGACAACAAAAGAGACTCAGATCTATAGAGAGAACTTTTGGGACTCTGGGGGAGAGAGAGAGGGAAAGGGTGGGATGAGATGGGAGAATGGCATTGCAACATGTATACTATCAAGTAGGAAACGAATTGCCAGTTGATGTCAGATGCAGGATGCAGGATGCTTGGGACTGGTGCAAGGAGAGGACCCAGAGGGATGGCATGGGGTG
This sequence comes from Redunca redunca, assembly GCA_006410935.1. Taxonomy (NCBI): domain Eukaryota; kingdom Metazoa; phylum Chordata; class Mammalia; order Artiodactyla; family Bovidae; genus Redunca; species Redunca redunca. The sequence continues at coordinate 644,794 of SJYQ01001000.1, forward strand.
GGAGGTGGGAGGGGATTCATGTTTGGGAACGCTTGTACACTCGTGGTGAATTCATGTCAATGTTTGGCAAAACCAATACAGTAATGTAAAGTAAACTAAAGTTAAAATAAAAATTTTAAAAGTAAAAAAAAAAAAAATTTTACATGGCTTCAGTTAAATGAGAATACTGATTCAATGAAGCAATGTTACCTTCTCAATATGTTTTATGTTTTGACTAATCTAGCTTCTAGTTTTCTTGCCTCTAAATTGCTCCACCAGATGGCAGTAACTGCACCACCTAATACTTTTAAAAATGGAAACAACCTGCTGAATCAAACCAAGTTTATCTCCAAGTATTTGACAGAGTTAAACTTTCATTGGCAGGAGGAAAAGTTGTGCAGAAAAAAAGTAGGTTGACTGTTCTGTATATTAAATTAGAGATATTGTCAGAAGGCCCATGACAATGAAAAAAACCTTTTTAAAAACCAGAACGGAAAATACAAAACTCTGACCTTTGTACAAAAATTATGAATTGAGCCAATAAAAGTGAAAAGGCCAAACTGGTCACATTTTAAATACATTTAGTAAGTTTTAGGTTGTTTTTTTATACTGGTAAATTATGGTGTCTTTGAAATAATTTCAGATTTTTCACTTGTAAATATGTTTGTTTCTCCATAATTTGACCAAAGTACTTCAAATAGATAATTAATATGTATCTTCAATCTCTTTAAAATTTACTGAAACCAGCCAAGAGAAGTGAACTTTTAATTCTACCAAGTATTACAGCAGAGCTTTCTTTGCCCAAACTTAATCTAGGTCAACAGATTGCAGGATTGTCAAAATGGATCAGTATATTCAATCATAGATTGCATTAACAGAACTGCATTAACAGCATTCAGAGCAAAGGAAGGAATAGTCTAGTCTATTTACATTGGTTAGTCTGAGTCCCTAGGCTTTGAAACTTTGTCTTTAAGGTAAAGTGAAAAAGAGTTTCTAAAGAGCTTTGATTTCTACCAAAATCTGAGTAAACTGAGTAATGATGAATATTAAATCTATAGAAAGGAAATAGAATGCCATAACTATCTGCAAATATATAAAGGGCTGCTATGCAGATATGCCACTCTAACTGCAGAAAGTGAAAAGGAACTAGAGTCTTTTGATGAGGTTCGTGAAAGAAGAGTGTGAAAAAGCTGACTTAAAACTCAGCATTCAAAAAACTAATATCATGACATCCGGTCCCATCACTCAAGGCAAATAGATGGGGAAAAGATGGAAACAGTAACAGACTTCATTTTCTTGTGCTCCAAAATCACTACAGATGATGACGACAACCATGAAATTAAAAGATGCTTGCTCCATGGAAGAAAAGCTATGACAAACCTAGACAGTGTATTAAAAAGCAGAGACATCGCTTTGCTGATTAAGATCCATATAGTCAAAGCTATGGTTTTTCTAATAGTCATGTACAGATGTGAGAGCTGGACTATAAAGAAGGCTGAGCACTGAAGAACTGATGCTTTCAAACTGTGATGCTGGAGAAGACTTTTGAAATAAAACCAGTCAATCCTAAAGGAAATCAGTCCTGAATATTCATAGGAAGGACTGATGCCGATGCTGAAGCTACAATACTTTAGCCACCTTATGCAAAGAGCCGACTCACTAGAGAAGTCTGATGCTGGGAAAGATTGAAGGCAGGAGAAGAAGGGGGTGACAGAGGATGACATAGTAGGATGGCATCACTGACTCAATGGACATGAGTTTGAGCAAATTCTGGGAGATAGTGAAGGACAGGGAAGCCTGGCGTGCTGCAGCTCACACAGTCACAAAGTGTCAGACAGGACTTAGTGACTGAACAACAATAATTATGTGAAAAAGAAATAAAACCTTTTGGGTGGCATCAGCAGACAGGCGGAAACTGCAGTGAGAAATCTTACAAGAAAGGAACAGCTTCATAGGACAGAAAAGAAGAAGAAGGGATTAAGGTGGGATGAGAAACAAGACTGTTACTGGATCCAAAAATTTACCCTAATGGACAGTGTCTCTAACACTGAGGCAATGAAGGACTTTAAGATCTTGGGTACAGAGAGGCAGGCAGTTAGAAAAGAAATCCCTGCAAAAAAGCAGAAACCTGAAAGGGATACTCTAAATAAAAGATGGTTGGAGAAAACTCTTGCCTACCAAATCAGAGGGAAGTTTGGCTGTACTGTGGTGGAACAAAACTCTTTCAGAGTCCAGGCTGCCCAAGTTCCCACTATAAGAGGGACTTTTCTCCTGGCTGACATTTTCCAGAAATGGGATTTACTGCCTTAGGGACTGGTGAGCTCCTAGCCATTCGTACCATGGAAATAATCAAGCAAATGCTGAGTTTGGCAGAGCCCCGAAGCTCAAGTCAGCGTCTGGCAAAGGGGCTCTTTAAGTGGGATCCTTGAAACACACTAATAAATACAAATTTTAGCTTTTGTTAAATGACACATCCCATAATATACAGAAGCTTTTCCAAATTGTATTGGACCTATACCATTGCCAGAGTCAACGCCTAACTTCTAAGAAAAGGAAACAAAGCCTTGAGTTAACTGTCTGGAACATTTGACTGTTTCCTATTTTGGAAACAGATGTTGCCCTTTGTCAAAGAAAGGAGGAGATACCTGGATTTCAGGGGGTTCACCTGCTTTTAACTAAAAACACTTTGAAGTTATGTCAAACTATGCGTCCTCTTTGGCTATATTTAATTAATTTTAACACACTTGTGAAAATAATAATGACAATAGCTACCAGATATTGTGTCAGAACTCAGTATATCCATGAAACAAGCAGACGCTTTGCTTTTTTTCTGTTTATCCTCAGAAAAGCAGTATGAGGAAAAGTCTAACGAAGTATATGGAGAAGTCAAAATTTAGGGAGGTTAAAAAGTTTATCCAAGGCCACAAAACATGTCACACGCACTGTGGGCCTTCGACCTTTGGAAACTCCAACTCCTAACATGGCTCAGTGGCTAACTGTGTGTTATTTAGGGATAGGTCAAAGGGCCTGTCTGGGGCCTTGTGGATGTAATGGTGGTAATAGGCTGGCTGAACAGAAGCCGCCTGGAAACTTCAACACGCAGGCTCCAAGTCTCCACACTGGAGATGCTGATTCTGAACGAGGGCCCTAATACCTTGTTTTAGTGACTGGTCCCTTTGGTGATGCTAAAGTACTTCTACTTATTTAATATTTTCTTTGGTAGTAAAAGCCACATAAAACATATCATTTAACTATATGTAACCATACATTTCAATGACATGAAATACCTTCACATTGTTGTACAACTCACCATCTTCCACCTCCCGCATTTTTCACTTTCCTAAACTAAAACTCTGTTCCAGTTAAACACTGACTCCCCACTCCCCCTACCCAACCCCCACCCAGTCCAGCCCCTGGCATCAACCAGTGAAGTACATCTACTTTATAACCATTATCACAGAGAATACAAATTTGTATGTCATGTGAGTTGGCATAGAATAACTCTGTCTCCTTTCAACTTGCGATTATTTTAATTATGTGAGAAATGATTACAGACCCTTAAGCCCAGAGAAGCTGGCCATCCAGAAAGATGAGTCAACAGACCCAAGCTGCCTGCAAAAAAGACAGGATTTCAGGTTTAAAGATGTTTTGAAACAGTGTTCTATGCCTTCCTATGGGAGAATGGCAATCTAATTTCCAGTACATTAGATTGACAATTAAACAGTCACCTATTTAATTCTATTTAATCAAGATTTCCTCAACATATTTTTAAATTTTTCCTTGTTTTAATATTTTTATGTTTTGGTCATGCCATGTAGCATGTGGGATCTTAGCTTTCCCACCAGGGTGCAAACCTGAATCCCCTACATTGGAAGTATAGAGTCTGAACCACTGGACTTCCAGGGAAGGCCCTCCCCAACATAGGTTACCACTGACTTTTCTCTTGTAACACTTTTGAATTCCACAGGAGTATTTAAGATTCAAGCACAAACATTCTGGTAGCTGTACCAGCAACTGCTGTCAGGACATCCCGGCTTTCTGTCCTATAAACCCTTTGCTTCCCAGATCCTCTCTTCTTTAGCCTTGAGCTTTTCTGCCCTTGCCTGGCTGCCTAATCTCACAATAACCAAGCACATCTGCGTAGCACACCACACTCCTGCCTTCCACTTTGGCCTTAATGCATTGTAAGGTGGATTGGACACCTCTGAGGTGTTTAAACTTTCTCAGCCAGCATTTCTCAATCAGTTCAGTTCAAGTCGCTCAGTTGTGTCCAACTCTTTGCGACCCCATGAATCACAGCACACCAAGCCTCCCTGTCCATCACCAACTCCCGGAGTTCACTCAGACTCACATCCATCGAGTCAGTGATACCATCCAGCCATCTCAAATACTGTGCTCAGTCGCTGAGTCCTGTCTGACTCTTTTGCAACCCCGTGGACTGTAGCCTGCCAGGCTCCTCTGTCCATGGGCTTCCCAGCCAAGAATACTGGAGTGGGTTCCCACTTCCTTCTCCAGGGGATCTTCCCAACCCAGGGACTGAACTCATATCTCCTGGATTCTTTACCACTGAACCACCTGGGAAGACCTGGAAAAGTCCAAATGAACAGAGTAATAAGCCAGGAGGGTGACTCTACCCCTGTATTGAAGTAAAGTGAAGTCGCTCAGTCATGTCCGACTCTTTGCGACCCCATGGACTGTAGACCACCAGGCTCCTCTGTCCATAGAATTCCCCAGGCAAGAGTACGGGAGTGGGTTGCCATGTCTTCCTCCAGGGGATATTCCCGGCCCAGGGATTGAACCCGGGTCTCCTGCATTGCAGGCAGACACTTTACTGTCTGAGCCACCAGGGAAGCCCATGTATCATCTTCACATATTTAAGAAATAGTCCTGCCTCTAAATATTTACGAGATAGTCTTGAGGAAATGGAAAACTTGTCCTCTGTTTTTTCAGGGGCTATAACTAGTACTTGGAGAAGGAAATGGCAACCCACTCCAGTATTCTTGCCTGGAGAATCCCGTGGACAGAGGAACCTGGCAGGCTACAGTCCATGGAGTCACATGGGGACACAACTTAGCGGCTAAACCACCAACAACAACTATTACTTTTGGGAAAGGACTTTGTTCTATCTAACACTGGACTGGGAAGTCCCATCATCCAGTATTGTGACTTACCCTTGACAAATTCAAGTTATGGCTGGATACCATCTCCCAAAGTTAGCTTTTAAAAGGATGCTTGTAGAATTCTGGGCTAGATAATCCAAATTCTAGAAGCCTAGTCTTTTTTAAAGAGAGTGCACATTCTTTATAGAACATTTGCCATGGGTGAGCTGATTAAATCACATCTCCAGTGGTTTTAATGTAATTAGCAGGGCCTAGCAAACAACTGAAGCAATGACATAACCAGTCTGACTGTTTAAATATTCAAAGCCAGAGTCAGGGAGGACCCCTGAGGATGGAGGAATTGTGTGCTCCACTTAAACATATGCCCCATACTAAAATGAATCTGCAAGTTTCAACAGTTTAGTCATTTGACTAACTTAGTGAAAAGGCATTAGAGAAGAATTCCATGTACACTTTGGTACATGGAAAAATGTAAAATATTTAAATCGTCTATTTTAAAAGCAAGTAAAATGAAATGATTACTAATAGATTATATATTGTGAGGTAGGGGTGGCATTGTCCTATTTTCTTTCCTTCTAGGAGCATATTCCTGTGCATGACAATAAGAAAGGTGATTTGCTATAAAAAATATATCTCATTACATACAAATCAGAGAGACACCCTGATGTAAAAATGAGAATATCTGATGTTGGGACCTTTTTGCCCATTATTTATTTGCAAATGAATTAGTCCTTGATTAGATTTTTGTAAAATGAAGTTTTTGTATCAGACAATTTGAAAGAAGATAAAAGTCACCGTACTGTAATAAACCTAGGTGTGCTGCTTTGTTCAAAAGCGGAAAATTTTTATGGCTGATCTTAGTTTTGGCAAATCTTCAAAGAGCTCTCAGCAGACTTATTAATAGAATTTTGCAGTGGAAGAAATTGATGAGGTTATACAAAGAATTGGTAGCAGAATGAGGAAGAAAACATTCAGGATTTCAGAGCCTTATTTCTGGAGATGCACTGCCTATCAGATCCTTGGAAAGTGGTGTCTAAACTCTTTTCTTAAATTCTGGTTAATTTTCAATTGAGTAAACAGCAAGAAGGTAGCAAAGTATCACCAGAAGAGTCAAGGGTCATAGTGATGAAGATCAAAGAAAATCAACAGTCATGCCTTCAATCTGTGACTATCTGACACACTCTAAATGTGCTGAGCAAGTATCTCTGGAATGACTTAGACAAGGATAATTGACAAAGGTAAATGAGCTCAGTGAGTACAGAGGTAGGTCTTGCTGCTGCTGTTGCTGCTAAGTCACTTCAGTCATGTCCAACTCTGTGCGACCCCAGAGACAGCAGCCCACGAGGCTCCCCCATCCCTGGGATTCTCCAGGCAAGAACACTGGAGTGGGTTGCCATTTCCTTCTCCAATGCATGGAAGTTAAAAGTGAAAGTGAAGTCATTCAGTCATGTCCGACTCCTAGCAACCCCATGAACGGCAGCCTACCAGGCTTCTCTGTCCATGGGATTTCCAGGCAAGAGCACTGGAGTGGGGTGCCATTGCCTTCTCCAGGCCTTACTCAAGTCTATGTCTTTACAAGGGAAACATATCTTTACTAGGTCTTACCTGGTAAGTAGGTAAGGTAGTAGGTAGGTCTTGCTCAAGTCTATATCTTTACTAGGGAAACAGTAAGCACTAGATGAATGCTGTTGAATAAATAGATGGATGCTATATTATGTTTATAATTTAAGTTTAAATATAGAAGTAAAATTTTGGACAAAAGTTTAGTCAACAGAGTAATTCAAGGTTTTATTAATAGAACAGAAACTGAAGGGAAGTAGTTTAAAACCTGAGAGAGCAGATTTCAACATCATGAGATCTTGTAAGAAAGAAAGAGAACCCATCCTATGTGAAGAGAAGAGAGGAATCAGTGTCCTTATTTTTTCATGCTATTTAAAAGGTTAGTTCAAAGTTATCACTTCTTTTTTCCTCTCAAATTAAAGTAAGCTTAAAAGAACTTAGTCATCTTTCGAGGTGATACAAGTCTGTGACTCTTATTACATGAAAATTTGATTAAAATATATTTCCATTTCAAAAATATTTTCAGAAAGAGGAATTTAGATTATTTGATAAAGTCTAGTGATTCTGTTCTGTTTTGTTTCAAAATAATGATGCTTACCATTTTAAAACAAGCCACTTAAAAAAGATGTGAATAAAAAAGCAAAATTAGAAAAGGCAATTATTAAAATTTGATAGATAAAGAAAATTTGCATCATCTCTAGCTTTTTTTTCTAATTAGCTATGTTTTTATATAGCAGTATATCTTATCCCTAGGCCATACAGCCAATAGGAGAAATGGAGTCTTTTTATAGACTTTCTATACTTTTTCTTTGTGCATTGTCTGATGCTGTCTGATGCCAGAAATCAGTTAGTGATAATTCAGCAATGAGAACTTTAAGGAAAAGCATTTGGAGTCAGGCAGTGTTATCTAAATTTAAATATGATCTTTGAAGTACTTAAACTAATCAAGCTAAACATTTACTGAATCAAAACCACTTTTACTATTCATCTATAAACATGATATAAATGGTTACCTTAAAGAAGACTGAGTGCCAAAGAATTGCTGCCTTTGAACTGTGGTGCTGGAGAAGACTCTTGAGAGTCCCTTGGACAACAAGGAAATCAAACCAGTCCATTCTAAAGGAAATCAACTCTGAATATTCATTGGAAGGACTGATGCTGAAGCTGAAGCTGCAATCCTTTGGGCACCTGATGTAAAGAGCCAACTCATTGGAAAAGACCCTGATGCTGGGAAAGACTGAGGGCAGGAGGAGAAGTGGGTGACAGAGGATGAGATCGTTGGATGACATCACCAACTCAATGGACATGAGTTTGAACAAACTCTGGGAGAACAAACTCTGTGAAGGACAGTGAAGCCTGGCATGCTGTAGTCCATGGGGTCGCAGAGTCAGACATGATTTAGCAGTTGAACAGCAACAACAACAAATGGTTAGTTTGCTTTCTGTTTGGAATAGCTCAGATATCTCAAGCTAACAATAACCTCAGATATGCAGATGACACCACCCTTATGGCAGAAAGTGAAGGACTAAAGAGCCTCTTGATGAAAGTAAAAGAGGAGAGTGACAAGGTTGGCTTAAAGCTCAACATTCAGAAAACTAAGATCATGGCATCCAGTCCCATCACTTCATGGCAGATATATGGGGAAACAGTGGCTGACTTTATTTTTCTGAGCTCCGAAATCACTGCAGATAGTGACTGAAGCCATGAAATTAAAAGACGCTTACTCCTTGGAAGGAAAGTTATGACCAACCTAGAAAGCATATTAAAAAGCAGAGACATTACTTTGCCAACAAAGGTCCGTCTAGTCAAGGCTATGATTTTTCCAGTGGTCATGTATGGATGTGAGAGTTGGACTATAAAGAAAGCTGAGTGCCTAAGAATTGATGTTTTTAACTGTGGTGTTGGAGAAGACTCTTGAGAGTCCCTTGGACTGCAAGGAGATCCAACCAGTCCATTCTGAAGGAGATCAACCCTGGGATTTCTTTGGAGAGAATGATGCTAAAGCTGAAACTCCAGTACTTTGGCCACCTCATGAGAAGAGTTGACTCATTGGAAAAGACTCTGATGCTGGGAGGGATTGGGGGCAGGAGGAGAANAATATACACCAGGCACTGTGCAAGGTGCACCAAATTTATTACATCTTTGGAGCCTCATTTCAGCTCTGCTAATAGGTCATTATCCTTGTTATATAGAGGAAACTGAGGCCTGTTAAGACAGTTTAGTCGTTATGTTCCAACAGCAGTTTTTCCTCTAAAATAAGTTTGGGGGATCAGTTTGAATCTTCAGAAATGTTCTGTATCTTTTAAAGAGAATGGATTTGTTGACAACAGGATGGACTCCATTCTTACTACTAAATTTGCAACTATTTGACTTCAGATTAGATCTTTATCTGGTCCTCATTTTACTGCCTATCCACCCTAGTTTGTGGGCTTCCCAGGTGACACAGTGGTAAAGAATCCGCCTGCTAGTTCAGGAGACACAGGAGATGCATGTTCAATCCCTGGGTCAAGAACATCCCCTAGAGAAGGAAATGGACTCCAGTATTCCTGCCTAGAAAACCCCATGGACAAAGGAGCCTGGTGGAATACAGTCATGGTGTGGCAAAGAATCTGACATGACTGAGTGAGTGAGAACACTACCCTAGTTTGTGAAGTCAAGTGTGGGTGTACTGTGAAAATCTGGGTTCAAGATCTTCAGAATGACTATTAGAAATCTGATTCTGGGTGTCACAGGGTATTTCCCACCAAATAGGAGAAAAGAAATGAGATTCCAGTATTCTCTGCCCTCCACAGAATCAAAAATGTGTCTGAGGTGAGCACAGAAAGCAAAAGCAAACTCAGAGAAGAAAAATGAGCTAAACCAATGGCTCCTGCTGGGGCTCCGGGGAAGACAGGAGCCGAACAAAAATGATGGGCACAGTACATGGACTGTACATCGACTGTAATATTTAGTTCATGTGGCAAATATACCTTGGCTTCCCTGGCGGCTCAGAGGTTAAAGCGTCTGCCTCCAATGCGGGAGACCCAGGTTCGATCCCTGGGTCGGGAAGATCCCCTGGAGAAGGCAATGGTAACCCACTCCAGTATTCTTGCCTGGAGAATCCTGTGGACGGAGAAGCCTGGTAGGCTACAGTCCCTGGGGTCGCAAAGAGTCGGACACAACTGAGCACCTTCACTTTCACTTTCTAGGTTATGCCTCTCTTCTAACTGGTATCATTTCACATTCACCCTGTGTACTTGTATCTAGAGTTTAAAGAGACTGTCCTACAGTGGCAGTGGGCACTACAGGGAATGGGGTGGGAAGGCTGAGAGGTCAGGTCAGGAGACTTGGGGCCATCCCCATCTGTGATTGACTAGCTAAGAATATTTTAAACAGACCCCACAATATCTATGAATCTTACTTTCCCATACATTCAAACACATACATCATCCTTAGGGCCATTTCCAGATTTATGATTCTAAAACTCCATGGGTATTTTCTTTTAATTTCAGTTTCTTTTCCTCAGTTATTACTTCATCCGTTCCATGCTCATCTGGCATAGATTGTTTCTATCTGTACCTGTCACACTGCTAGTATTAGAAATGGTCACATACAGAGTACTCATGACACATATACATATTAATATAAAATATGGAATTCTGCCTCCTTTATGTGTGACTAAATTAGAACATATGGATGTATAAATTGGTAGTAAGCTAACAATTATTAGCTTTGGAATATTTATTCGGTTAATAAAACCATTTCTTATACACAATCCTATGGAATATTTTATCATTACCAAGATGAAGAAACTGAAGCTCAAATTAAATAGGCATGTCAAAATTAATCAATGGATGACTGTTGCATTAGTTAACCCATATTTTGCTAACTTCACAAATTAATTTCTTTCCACCGTACCATGTTTTAAGTGGCACAAACATATTGCACTTGTTGCCATTTAGATTCAAGAGTGAAAGAATAGCATTATGAAGTTGTGTTTCCAGGTTAAATGAGGCCAGAAATTGTGTTTGCAGTCATTGATCAGTGAAGGAAGCTTATAGGCTAGCATGGTCATCAAAGGGGTCTCCAAGAAACATTTTCTGAAATAATATACAATCACAACTGGGGAAAATCGGGCTTATTACCAGCAGGGTCTAAGTGATGGACATTTCTTCTTTTTCCTGCTATAATCGCTAAGCAAAGAGTGAGGATTAGAAGATCTGAGGCATGAGGTGCTGATGACACATTTATTAGGACCTAGGACCTCTTGGATTTCATCACAACACTGAGCCAAGGCACGGAGGAAGCAGAGGCTGAATGAGGAGTAGACCAGATGAGGGAGGTGCTGACTGCTCAACAGTAGAAAAAATAACTGGTGCTCAGGGAAAAGCGCGTGCTGGGAGATGAGAAATTCTCATTGCCACACCTAGCATCTTTCCTCCCGTGAGAGATACAAACTAGCCCCTCAGACTTAAGCCACTTAATAAGAAAGCATTTGCTTTCTCCTGCTAATGGTTTCAAAGAAAAGTGCATTGCCAATCTTCTTTAGAACTTTTTTTAAGGGCTTCAAAATTTAAAAAGAGTACCCTTGTGAAATCTCTTTTCTAATCAAGGAGGGTGGTTCAAAGCTGTCTAGGTGTGGTTTGAAGTCTTGTAAAATATTCCCCAAAAAGGACACCCCCAAATGAAGGTAGCCTGGCTATAGCAGACACATCTAATGGTATCGGCTCAACACAACCACTCTTTTTTTTTTTTCACTGTTTCAAAAAGAATTTGGCCAGAAAATTAATTTCCCCAGGAAGAGGCAGAAGGACAACAAACTTAAGTTAAGATGATGCAAGGAAAGCCTTTAAAGAGCTTCATTTATTTGAAATTGGTCCTGAGGAAGAAAATGCTGCTTTAAAAGCCTTGCAAAGGGCCTCTTACCCCCAGGCAAGCTCCTGGATGGAGGTAATCACCTCCAGCTGACCTATAATTACCTAGTTTGGACCGAATCCACTCCAATCACCTACAGTCAAATAGATTCAACTGAAATTCAGATTTGCTAAAAATAAAATCACTAACGACCCAGAGCAAGTTAACAGTCTCTAGATGATTCATCATAAAGCCTAAACTTAGCTAGATTATCATGTCTGCTTGCCAGATCAGTTGCTGTCTTGCTTTCATGAACATGAAATTTCATCTTCCTCTAAAATGTTTGAAAATCAGCAATTCTGTGGAAAGCCACATGTGTCTTGGAGACTGAACTATGGCTTTGTGAATTAAAAAAACTGGCCCTCTAGCCAGAGGCTACTGCCATGATGACAGCAAGCCGGGCAGGGAGCAGTCATGATTGCTTAGCCATGCTGCGCTGAGAAGGAAAAGCACCACTGCACTAATGCAGAAAATTCTATGACCCATAAGACGGGTGATGGTGGCTCTTACCGACTTACCACTGTGCACAATGCTCAGTATGCTGGGAGGGGAGGTCACACAGTTGAAGACACAGCCCTTGCGTTGAGGAAGCTCCGCCCATCATTAAAGAGACCAAAGAGACTGGCTATGTGTACCTGGAGGGTCTCCGCTACGATTCACCTGCTGGGTGAATTAGGGCAGGCAGTAGAAAGCGAATAGTATGAGGATAATAATATTGTTCATTATTAATTTTAAAAAAATTCAGTATAAGTGATGCATAACATTATATTCGGGCTTCCCAAGTGGCTCAGCAGTAAAGAATCTGCTTGCAATGCAGGAGCCGCGGGTTCCATTCCTGAGTCAGGAATATCCCCTGGAAAAGGAAACAGCAACCTACTCCATTATTCTTGCCTGGAAAATCCCATGGACAAAATCGCAGAGTCTGATATGACTGAGAGACAACAACATCGTATTCAGGTGTACAACATGATTAAATATCTGTATGTATTGGAAAATGATCCCCACAAGAAGTATAGCTAACAACTGACACACTTACAGATTTTGTTTGTATCTATGATGTGATGAAATCTTTTAAGAACATTATTCTTAAATGAGATGCTCTTTTGTAAACGCAAAAGCAGACAAATGCTAGTTTCACTTATCAGAAAAGTTGACAGAAATGTTTACTGAGGGCTTCAAGTCTAATGTGTTTGAGTCCCTCTTCCTTCCTGCCCAATTCGCTTTGCTGGCTCTTCTACAGCCCACACAGGGTAGCAGCAGTAATCAGGATGCTCAGCAGAGCATAGTCACTAAAATAATGTTCACTCTGGAGCTCGAGGATAGAAACCTTCGGCAAGCATCATTTTTTTAAACTCACTCACAGGAGTGTTCTTCAAAAACATATACGGTTGGTGGTTCCTTTGACACTGGCCCCTCGTGTTAACCTTACAGAGTAAGGAAATTGAACAGATTTGATGAGCAGGTGCTTGGTGCTTGCACTGGAGACAAGAGGAGATGGATCTCATTTTGGTCCGCTGCCATCCTGTTAATTGAACACAATACACCCGACCTGCACTCACAGACCCAGATCCTTCTTTCCAAGGATGGCCATCCTCCATGGAAAATTTCTGCTCTGCTTTTCAACTAAGACTGAGATTGGCCAGCCCCCAAATAACACTCATGAGTAGAGAGCTGACATCTACAAAGTGGGACAAAATACCTCTTAAAGATTCAGGAGACAAAAGCCTAGCATGACGGGGAAAACAAAGCAAATGTTCTCTGAAGTTGTCTGCAAATAAGCAGGGGCTGTTTATATAGTATAACTTCATTATCAGTTTCAGTATGTGAAAGATGATAGATGCTATTTCAAAACCATATTGAGATGGATTTCCAAAAGAAGGGGCCACCTCCTACTTGTCTTAGGCTGACAATGTCTAAGAAGATATGTTCTGAATCCAGGACAATTCTATTTTAAACAGTTTTGCATTTGGAATCCTATATAATCAATTTTTTTACAAATTAACATTTCAAATCTGGTCATTTAAAAGGTAGTGGAGGACTTCTCTGGAGGTCCACTGGTTAAAACTCCACACTTCCATTGCAGGGTGCATGGGTTCAACCCGTGGTTAGGGAACTAAGACCCATGTGCCACATAGTGTAGCCAAAAAAATAAAAAAAAGTGGCATAAGCCTAACTTCTTAGTGAAAAACACAGAGCTGAAAAATCAAATTGTATTTTTAGCCCTGCCAGTTATTATATGACTAACAAATATTTATTGTGTGTGTTAATCGTTCAGTCATGTCTGACTCTTTGTAACCCGGTGGACTGCAGCCTGCCAGGCTCCTCTGTCCATGGAATTTTCCAGGTAAGAATACTGGGGTGGGTTGCCATTTCCTTCTCCAGGGGATCTTCCTGACCCAGGGATCAAACGTGGGTCTCCTGCATTGCAGGTAGATTCTTAACCACTGAGCTATCAAGGAAGACATTAACTTATTGAGCTGATAAATAAAAATAGGAATGACCTTGGGCAAGGCATGTAATCTTTCTGAGCCTCAGTTGCCACATCTATATGAAGGGGAGAGTAATACTTGCTTCATTATTTTAGCTCTCAGGGCTATTGTGAAGACAAACAGGAAGATATAGGAGAACACAGTGTCCTTCAGAGTAAATGGTCCAACTAGCTAAGTTTCCCAATATTTTTAGTATTGAAAAATGTGCTGCTTGTCATATGCAAAGGAAGCACTTTGGTCCATCCCAGCCCAATTTTTCCCATCTGACATGCTTCTAATGTAGTGAGAGGAAAGCGCTATTAAAAGATACTGAGCTCTTCCCTGAGTGTTCTGAATAATAAACCAAGGGCTATGTGACCTTTCAGCCCTTACAACAGCATGAGGAAAGGCCATTTTATAAAGCAGAGGAAACACAGTGTCACAAGTGTATGAGTAATAATAGCATCCAAGGACATTTTATTTTCAATGGCAGTGTGTGCTCTCTGCTTTAGCAAAGGCCTACCACTTATCACTCTAATAGCATAAGTGAATCCTTTCCCAAAATGGAACTTTACATTGACATTTCTAGAAGGCTCTGAAATGCACAAAACAGGAAAACAAGGAAGAGGGAGCCTATCGTCTAAGATGTTTCAGTTTTCAGTTCAGTCGCTCAGTTGTGTCCAACTCTTTGCGACCCCATGAACCGCACTACGCCAGGCCTCCCTGTCTATCACCAACTCCCAGAGTTCACACAAACCCATGTCCATTTAGTCGGTGATGCCATTCAACCATCTCATCCTCTGTCGTCCCCTTCTCCTTCTCTCAATCTTTCCCAGCATCAGGGTCTTTACCAATGAGTCATCCTTTCGCATCACGTGGCCAAAGTAATGGAGTTTCGGCTTCAGCATCAGTCCTTCCAATGAATATTCTGGACTGATTTCCTTTAGGTTGGACTGGTTGGATCATCTTGCAGTCCAAAGGACGCTCAAGAATCTTCTCCAGCACCACAGTTCAAAAGGTTACTTCGGCGCCCAGCTTTTTTATAGTCCAACTCTCACATCCATACATGACTTCTGGAAAAACCATAGCCTTGACAAAATGGACTTTGGTGACAAAGTCACGTCTTTGCTTTTTAATACGCTGTCTAGGTTGGTCATAACTTTCCTTCCAAGGAGTAAGTGTCTTTTAATTTCATGGCTGCGATCACGACCTGCAGTGATTTTGGAGCCCAGAAAAATAAAGTCAGACACTGTTTCCACTGTTTCCCCATCTATCTGCCATGAAGTGATGGGACTTGATGCCATGATGTTAGTTTTCTGAATGTTGAGCTTTAAGCCAACCTCTTCACTCTCTACTTTCACCTTCATCAAGAGGCTTTTTAGTTCTTCTTCACTTTCTGCCATAAGGGTGGTGTCATCTGCATATCTCTGGTATTGATATTTCTCCCGGCAATCTTGATTCCAGCTTGTGTTTCTTCCAGTCCAGCATTTCTCATGATGTCCTCTGCATATAAGGTAAATAAGCAGGGTGACAATATACAGCCTTAACGTACTCCTTTTCCTATTTGGAACCAGTCTGTTGTTCCATGTCCAGTTCTAACTGTTGCTTCCTGACCTGCATATAGGTTTTTCAAGAGGAAAGTCAGGTGGTCTGGGATTCCCATGTCTTTCAGAATTTTCCACAGTTTATTGTGATCCACACAGTCAAGGCTTTGGCGTAGTCAATAAAGCAGAAATAGATGTTTTCCTGGAACTCTCTTGCTTTTTCAATGATCCAGTGGATGTTGGCAATTTGATCTCTGGTTCCTCTGCCTTTTCTAAAACCAGCTGGAACATCTGGAAGTTCACAGTTCACGCACTGTTGAAGCCTTGCTTGGAGAATTTTAAGCATTACGTTACTAGCATGTGAGATGAGTGCAATTGTGTGGTAGTTTGAGCATTCTTTGGCACTGCCTTTCTTTGGGATTGGGATGAAAATGGACCTTTTCTAGTCCTGTGGTTACTGCTGAGTTTTCCAAATTTGCTGGCATATTAAGTGCAGCACTTTCATGCCATCATCTTTCAGGATTTGAAAGAGCTCAACTGGAATTCCATCACCTCCACTAGCTTTGTTTGTAATGATGCTTTCTATGGCCCACTTGACTTCACATTCCAGGGTGTCTGGCTCTAGAGGAGTGATCACAGCATTGTGATTATCTAGGTCGTGAAGATCTTTGTCGTACAGTTCTTTTGTGTATTCTTGCCACTTCTTCTTAATATCTTCTGCTTCTGTTAGGTCCATACAATTTCTGTCCTTTATCGAGCCCATCTTTGCATGAAACGTTCCCTTGGTATTTCTAATTTTTTTGAAGAGATCTCTAGTCTTTCCCATTCTACTGTTTTCCTCTATTGCTTTGCACTGGTTGCTGAGAAAGGCTTTCTTATCTCTCCTTGCTATTCTTTGGAACTCTGCATTCAAATGGGTATATTTTTCCTTTTCTCCATTTGCTTTTCACTTCCCTTCTTTTCACAATTTGTAAGGCCTCCTCAGACAGCCATTTTGCTTTTTCTGCATTTCTTTTTCTTGGGGATGGTCTTGATTCCTGTCTCCTGTACAATGTCACAAACCTCCATCCATAGTTCATCGGGCACTCTGTCTATCAGATCCAGTCCCTTAAATCTATCTCACTTCCACTGCATAGTCATAAGGGACTGATTTAGGTCATACCTGAATGGTCTAGCAGCTTTTCCTACTTTCTTCAATTTAAGTCTGAATTTGGTAATAAGGAGTTCATGATCTGAGCCATGGTCAGCTCCCAGTCTTGTTTTTGCTGATTGTATAGAGCTTCTCCATCTTTGGCTGCAAAGAATATAATCAATCTGATTTCAGTGTCGATCATCTGGTGATGTCCATGTGTAGAGTCTTCTCTTGTGTTGTTGGAAGAAGATATTTGCTATGACCAGTGCATTCTCTTGGCAGAACTCTTATTAGCCTTTGCCCTGCTTCATTCTGTACTCCAAGGCCAAATTTGCCTGTTACTTTAGGTATTTCTTGACTTCCTACTCTTGCATTCCAGTCCCCTATAATGAAAAGGACATCTTTTTTGGGTGTTCTATAAGGTCTTGTAGGTCTTCATAGAACTGTTCAACTTCAGCTTCTTCAGCATTACTGGTTGGGGCATAGGCTTGGATTACTGTGATATTGAATGGTTTGCCTTGAAAACGAACAGAGAGCATTCTGTCATTTTTGAGATTGTATCCAAGTACTGCATTTCAGACTCTTTTGTTTACTATGATGGCTACTCCATTTCTTCTAAGGGATTCCTGCCCACAGTAGTAGATATAATGGTCATCTGAGTTAAGTTCACCCATTCCAGTCCATCTTAGTTTGCTGATTCTGAGAATGTTGATGTTCACTCTTGTCATCTCCTGTTTGACCACTTCCAATTTGTCTTGATTCATGGACCTAACATTCCAGGTTCCTATGCAATATTGGTCTTTACAGCATCGAAACTTGCTTCAATCACCAGTCTCATCCATAACTGGGTGTTGTATTTGCTTTGGCCCCATCCCTTCATTCTTTCTGGAGTTATTTATCCACTGATCTCCAGTAGCATATTGGGCACCTATGGACCTGGAGAGTTCATCTTTCAATGTCCTATCTTTTCACCTTTTCATACTGTTCATGGGTTCTCAAGGCAAGAATAGGTGTTATGTCAACATAATTTACTGGAGGACTTACACTCTCACCATCTCCTTGATAGTGACCAGGATCAGGGCTAAGTGTTGGCCCTATGTAACCACCATGTTCCCTGTTCTCTTTGGAAACATCCAGCACAGTACTAGGACACAGTAGGTTTCCATGAAAGCTCAATGACACAGAATCTAATGTCACACCTTCTTTACTGACACTCTTCTTGTGTTGACTGTCCCTTCTGAAAGATCAAATTTCACTTTTCATTCAAAGAAGTTTTCACACACTGAAAATCTTTTGAGAATTTCATATATCCAAAGGGTATGAGCTCAATAAACTTAAACACAGACCTTATCTGTGTTACAGAAAGGAGAGCTGCAAACTGGATCACATAATCACTCCTACTCATCAACCTACATTAAGAACTCCTCCCCTGTTCATTCTAAAAGAATGATCATGAGACAGTGCAGCTGTCCTCCCTTCTTAGAGCCCAGAGGTGACCATCCCTGACCATCCAGTACCCAGTGATGACTGAGGATCTGCTGTGCTGAGAGCCCCGAAATAGAGAAAGCAACCTCAATGTGTAGAGCAGCACTGTTCACAATAGCCAAGACACAGAAACAACCTGTGTGTCCATCAACAGACCAGTGTTTTATCCAGACTCACAGACTTAGAGAATGAATTTATGATGGTCTGGAACTGTCTAGTGGGGAAAGGTGGGTAGGAATAGTTAGGGAGTTTGTGATTGACATGTATCAGTTCAGGTCAGTCGCTCAGTCGTGTCCAGCTCTTTGTGACCCCATGAACCGCAGCATGCCAGGCCTCCCTGTCCATCACCAGCTCCCGGAGTTCACTCAAACTCATGTCCATCGAGTTGGTGATGCCATCCAGTCATCTCATCCTCTGTTGTCCCCTTCTCCTTCTGCCCTCAATCCCTCCCAGCATCAGGGTCTTTTCCAATGAGTCAACTCTTCGCATGAGGTGGCCAAAGTACTGGAGTTTCAGCTTTAGCTGAAACTAAACTTCATTCCTTCCAATGAACACCCAGGACTGATCTCCTCTAAGATGGACTGGTTGGATCTCCTTGCAATTCAAGGGACTCTCAACAGTCTTCTCCAACACCACGGTTCAAAAACATCAATTCTTCAGCACTCAGTTTTCTTCAGAATCCAACTCTCACATCCATACATGATCACTGGAAAAACCATAGCCTTGACTAGATGGACCTTTGTTGGCAAAGTAATGTCTCTGCTTTTTAATGTACTATCTGGGTTGGTCATAACTTTTCTTCCAAGGAGAAAGCATCTTTTAATTTCATGGCTGCAATCACCATCTGCAGTGATTTTGGAGCCCCCCAAAATAGAGTCTGACACTGTTTCCACTGTTTCCCCATCTGTTTCCCATGTATACATTGTTATATTTAAAGTGGATAACCAACAAGGTCCTACTGCATAGCACAGGGAACTTTGCTCAATGTTATGTCACAACCTGGGTGGGAGGAGAGTTTGGGGAAAGAATGGATACATGTATATGTATGGCTGTGTCCCTTTGCTGTGCACCTGAAACTATCACAACATTGTTAATTACCTGTACTCCAATATAAAATAAAAACCTTAAGCAAAGAAACAAACCATTAGCCTAAGAAGATATTGTGTATATATATCAGTTCAGTTCAGTTGCTCAGTGGTATCTGACTCTTTGCAACCCCATGGACTGCAGCTTGCCAGGCTTCCCTGTCCATCACCAACTCCCAGAACTTGCTCAAACTCATGTCCATCAAGTCAGTGATGCCATCCAACCATCCCATCCTCTGTCATCCCCTTCTCCTCCCATCTTCAATCTTTCCCAGCATCAGGCTCTTTTCAAATGAGTCAATTCTTCACATCAAGTAGGTTAAGTATGGGAGCTTCAGCTTCAGCATCAGTCCTTCCAATGAGTATTCAGGGTTGATTTCCTTTAGGATTGACTAGTTTGATCTCCTTCCAGTCCGAGGGACCCTCAAGTGTCCTCTCCAACATCCACAGTTCCAAAGCATGAGGTTTTATTGTCTTGGTAGGTAGTTTCTCTCATACTGATGACTTATGAAGTGTTCATTCCTGTTTATACTATTGCTTTCTTTGTTATTGGCATATACAGATTTTATTATTTTGAACTTTCAGACATTAATATTTAACAACAAAACTAAACCTTCATAGAAAAGTCCATGATAACTTCAAGTTCTTAATCTTGATGCAAACAGAGGGAATGATTCCTCCAAATCTATCAAAACATCATAGATTTTGTAGAGTGAAGTATATGAAAGAACGATTCAAAATTCATGATAAATAAAGCACCAAAATGGCATTGGACTGCAGCCAGGATTCATTTGCAATGCACCATGGCTGAGCTGACATTTGATGACCTTTCTGAACTGGCCATCTACAACCCATAAGCATTTCTCAAGGTGTCAGATGAAGACTGGTAAAAAAACAAGAAACAAAACTTACCACTACTTCTCAGTGTTAGCTAGGCTAAATAAGTATGACAGTGACACAGGCCAGTTTTACTGGTCGCGCTGTTTTTGGTTGTGGATCAGTGCGGGTAGTGGCACTGAAACTGTAGTTCTCATGAATCTGTCCGTTGAGATGGGAATTTGAACAAACCACCATCAGTATTTGACTGGCTAGGGCAGTAGGGGCTGACTTACCAACTCCTGTAAAAGAAGCTTTACCCCTCCCCCCACCCCCCTGCCAGAACTAGCACTACATACTTTTATCCTGTTTTTGCAGTAGTGTCTTTGATGGGCTTTAGAAAAAGATGGCAGAAATCCCCTCCCCAGGAGATATGAGAAGAAGGCATAGTGGTTCTGGGATGCTTCACAATTTTAACCATGAATCCAGACCAGCTCTCTGTGCTTAACTGACCCTTTTTTGTTTTTTCTATTTTTCTTCTTTTGTTTTCCTGCTTATCTTCTTGGTCTACTCATTTTATATCCTACTCTTGGGCTCCCTGTCCTTCCCTTTCTTTTGACTATTTCCTGAGCACCTACTACAAATTAGGTATTACATTCTGGGGCACAGAAAAGTTCAAAAGACAAGTTCTCTGCCCTCAAGGAGGCATGGTCAGGGTAAATGTTATCTCCTTTTAAGCCTCACAAAAACCCCTAAAAGGTACTTATTAATTATTTTCAAATTCACAAAGGAAGAAACTGGAAGTCAGAAAGATTAAGGAGTGGGCCCAAAGTAACACAGCCAGGATGAGGCCCTGAGGAGGCTGATTCAAGGGTCAGCTCCTGAGTTTCTCCATCAGCCTTCAGCTTCCTGAATTCCCCACCTCACTCTACCCTCATTCTTTACTTAGTGCTTCCCCAGTTTTATTCTAACTTCTAACAATTTCCCTTCTATGTTCCCCTTAGAGAAGGCAGACAGTTATTTTTAATTTATAAAAGTCCATTGGTTTTCAATCCAGTTTTTAAAAGCCCTGTGGGGGGGGGGAAAAAAAAAAAGATTTGATGTTGGCCCAGCCTTCCATAGATGATCATGAAAACCAGACTTCAAAGGGACTTGGAGCAAATTTGATTGATTCCTTACAGAACCCTCGCCTAATTCTCCTTTGGGCTATCTGATCTTTTTAAGGTTTATGGGTGTGGGGATTGGACCCTGATTTCATAACTCAATGTCTTCAAATATTTTCCCTGACCCCTTTGTTAAGAACTGAAATATGTTTCCCAAAGCAGACCTGTAATATAATAGCTCAGGAAAAGAAAGGAGGGAGGGAAAGAGACAGAAAAGAAGGAAGGAAAGAGGAAAGAAGAAAAAAGGAAAAAAAAAAAAGAAGGAACATCTACTTTTCAAGTAGAAAGAATAGAATGCCTTCATACGTTGTGCAAGTTTGCTGTTAACCAATCCCAAGGTATCATTACTAAAACAACTTTCCACAAGAAAACAACAGGAAACAAAAGGGAGACCATGAAATCTTTGGTACTAAATAAATGAAGCAAAGAAATAAGTATAACTAGTACAGTATAATAAGCCCAGTGGTATCATTCCAGAGGAAGAAAGAGAGAAATTAATCAATCTCTTCATGTCAAACTTCAGGAAAAGAGACTACTTGGAAACAAACACTCCTTCAACAGAATTGATCTCTTAGAACAAGAGAATGGAGAAGAAACCAGTAAAGCAAACAAAGTAATGAAACTGAAATGTAGGGTTAATGTTCACGCATCAACACCTCGTGACTCAGTGGTGAAGAACCCAAGTCCCAATGCAGGAGATGCAGGTTTCATCCCCGGACCAGGAAGATCCCCTGGAGAAGGAAATGGCAACTCACTCCATTTTTCTTGCTTGGGAAATCCCAAGGACAGAGCCTGGTGGGCTACAGACAGCCCACAGGGTCGAAAAAGAGTTGGACATGACTAAGCAACTAAACAACAGCAGCAATCAATACATAACACCTCAGATTAATGAAGCCCTGGCAAAAGAGCCTAACTTTTCCATATCACCAACGTCCAGTGGAAAAGGATGTGATTATCAATCAATACATGATAACGGGGGAAGGGAATCGATCACTTGCTTCTCAGTATTAAATGAAGGTAGTTCACAGAAAGACCTGGAGCCTTCCCACCACCACCCTCAGTAAGAAAACAAGAAGGCATTAATAAGACTTCTGTGAAAATTTTCCATCAACACTCACAAACCACACTGTAAACAAGATTTTCCACTGGGACAGGAGTCTGGATTAGAAAACAAACAACAAAGCTTTACCTCTGATTCAATCTGCAACTAAATAATGGCATAAATGGAATGTTTTTAGTAGCAGATTGCAAAGTTTTCCCCCTAATGCATAGCTTTTAAAAAATCATTACTTTCCTGGCAAGCACTCTAATCTGATTACATATCTTTTAACGTACTTCTATCTGAACGCATAGTTAATTACATATATGAACAAATACAAATCAATTCATTTCATTGCCATCATTAAATTATTTAAGACATTCCAAATTTTTAATAATTTTGGTTCTGAAATATATATTTGATTAATAGAATTTGCAGCAAATTATATGGAGAGAGGAAGAGAGTACTTTATCTCCTTCAAACAATGGAAGCACATCCATTTGTTATTTTTTAAACGGTGACAGCGAAATCAATTCCAAGGGGGTGAAAAGAAAATGAGATTCTGAAATTCTCACCATACCTTCTCATTCCCCTTGACACACTAATTAGTCTCCCACCCTCTTCTCTTTTGCCTTACAGGATGTTTGCCTGTAGGAAAATGAAACTGGCAAAACAGAAGAGACGCAGTGACTAATGAAAAGGACAAGAGAGAAGTGACAATTCCTTTGAATGGTGCCATTAGCTGCATGCTGTTTTCAGGGCTCCAGGCCTCAATATTCTAACATTTTCAATTGTTTACAGAAATTCCTATGGAGACTTATAGACTGTACAAAGCGCCATCCTTGATAGTTTGCTCTTTGTACAATTAAGAGTGGCATGCCCTTTCTATATCACTTTTCAAGACTATTATTAATCTTCTCTGAGACACAAGAAAAGACACACAATGAATATTGTCTCCTTACTACCACCATCCTGTTATGAAGTTCAGAAGAAAATCTTTGCCAGGTTTTGCATATCAAATGACAGCAAAAAATATCCAATAACTTTGAAAAGCAATTATGCACACAGTTTGTGATCAAAATTAGATATTTTGAAACACTATTTGAACACATATTTTTAGGGAATCCTTGACACAGAGAAAAATTAGAATTGAGACTTCACTAAAAATTACCCAACCCTGGAAAGTATGTGACTAAATCCAACATAATCAACAACTTGTAAGGTACTAACACAATAGAAATGTCTCTGTTATTGTACTGTTTCAGGTATACTTCTACCTATAGGAATTTTTTATTCAAATGTCCTGTATATGCCTGAGGACAAATAAAGCATATGTAAAAGGGAAAAGCAAACAAACATACAAGGAAATGTTTTTAGCTTTTTCTTTGTGTCTTTAGCTATATCTTCCAAAACTAATAAGAGCTAATTGATTTTTTTTTTCACTGCAGCATGATCTGGGGTTATTTGTGCCTGTTCGAGTTCTGAAAATTTATAAATAGAATTAGTAGTACCTAAGACATGATTTTAAAATTTAGAATAAAAGCATCAAATTGATATTTGGGGCCAGTGCTCAGGGGGAAAAAAGAGTATAGATGCATACCTTAAATTACTCTGTATCCAAAGGTTAATTCTGACTTTAGATTAACCTTACACACACACACACACACACACACACACACACACTGAACTTGAAAAGACAAAGCACCAGGCTTTACCAAAAGAAAGTAATTTCCTGGTAGTAGTCGCTTACCTATTGTTACATTCAAAGATGGTTCCTACTAATTGACAAAGTTCGCTGTATCATACGGAGAAGGCAATGGCACCCCACTCCAGTACTCTTGCCTGGAAAATCCCATGGATGGAGGAGCCTGGTGGGCTGCAGTCCATGGGGTCGCTAAGAGTCTGACACGACTGAGTGACTTCACTTTCACTTTTCACTTTAATGCATTGGAGAAGGAAATGGCAACCCACTCCAGTATTCTTGCCTGGAGAATCCCAGGGACAGAGGAGCTTGTTGGGCACAGAGTCGGGCACGACTGACGTGACTTAGCAGTGGCAGCTGGATCATAAAATCCAGTTTGTTTCCTTAGGGAACACCTGTCTGGGAATAGTCCTGTCCACTTCATGGGCTTCTCTTGGGGTCTTTCCTCTATGGCTTGTTGTTTAGTCTCTAAGCCATGTCCCACTCTTGAGACCACATGGACTATAGCCCAACAGGTTCCTCTCTCCATGGGATTCCCAGGCAAGAATACTGAAGTGGGTAGCCATATCCTCCTCTGGGGGATCTTCCTGACCCAGGAATAAAACTCACATCTCTTGCATTGACAGATGGGCTGTTTACCACAGAGCCTCAGGGAAGCCCTCTATGACTTATAACCTTCTAATATTTGAGTGAATTCAGTGGTTCCAGGGAAGGCAGAGGAAATACCAGGAAAAGACCTGAACTTCTACAAAGAAAGCTGATCGTGCACTTCTTGCCAGCTTCTGATATTGATGGGCATTTCATCTCTCTATGCATCTCTGATTTCTGTCTATAAAATTTGAGGCACATTCTTTCCCTACCAGAATGATGAGTATTTAAAAGAAATTTCTGTCAAGTCTCAGAAATTGTTTGCTAAAATTAATGCCATAATAGATATCAATTTAGCAGTTTAGTGAAGACAACTGAAGCATTAGAGCTCTTCAGGTAAAAGGCCCATAAAAATGGCTTTCAAGTTCCAATATGGACTAATTATTATGAATATGTGGATTTTATTCTGACTTGGAGTGTTGAACAGCTGTTTGAAGTGGCCAGGGGCTTTGGTGTTTTGTATAAATTGCTTGTCTAGAACAAAAGAATTTGTATTTCTTCTGCACCAGCAAAATCAACCCAGAAATGCTACCTTCTTGCAAGCTGAAACATCCTGGCTTTCCAAAATGGCAGAAGGAGAAAATCCAACATCAAAATATTCTGATCTAGTTTTATTCTGCTTTTATTCAGTCTTTTCTCTTTTGAGCTTTGATCAGTCTTTATTTTTTTCTGCCTTTCTCTTTCAGGAGAAGAGATAAATAACTAGAACAAAAATTGCTACTAAACCATATTCTGAATTTTAACTCAATATTTCCATTCTTCATTTACTGATCAGGACTAACATTGCAAAAGATGGATTAGAATGTTTGTTTTGAGACTTTTGGTCAAGTGGATAGAGATTTAAGGAAATCAACTCTGAATATTTACTGGAAGAACCAATGCTGAAGCTGAAACTCCAATACTTTGGCCACCTGATGCGAAGAGCTGACTCATTGGGAAAGACCCTGATGTTGGGAAAGATTGAAAGCAGGAGGAGAAGGGGGCAACAGAGGATGACATGGTTGGATGACATCACTGACTCAATGGACACAAGTTTGAGCAAACTCCAGGAGATAGTGAAGGACAGGAAAGCCTGGCATCCTGTTCATGGGGTTGGAAAGAGCTGGACGTGACTTAGCGACTGAACAACAGCAATGATTGTCCTTATGACTAGGAAAGCTGTATAGTGAACAAGAACTTCAGATTTCAAAGGTAAGCATATTTTAGATATCTGATTTCCTATTTAATATTAGTTCATAAAATGTTGAATCATAGGAACAAAATTGATCCAAAAATGCTTTAAGAAAGAAACAAAAAAATATTTGGTCAGAAAAAAATGTGGGTCCCAAGCCAGGTTGTCCAGAGGTCCATGTCATATGAACTTTTACATTATTTTATGCAATTTTCTCCTGTTGGTTCCCCACAGATAGCATCTCTGAAAGAAAAAATTATTCTGACACCTGTTACAACAGTAAGGCACGCTTAGGAGTATTGTTATAAGCACAGGGACTCTTAACAATGAGGTTTTGCAGTAGGGGAGAGAGATTGGGCTCAACTCTGAATGCAACAAGGAAAACTAAGGATCAATGGCCAAGAAGCAAGGGAAGGGGGTCAGCAGGTGGAAAATTATTAAGAGAAAACATCAGGGCTAAGAAGGATTCTGTCTAAGCCTGCTTGACAGGATTTTTGCTGAAAACAAGCCAAGGTGATCACATATCACCTAAGATATGGTGACATAAGAAATCTGATCAGATATTGAGAGTGATCAAATATTGAAAGGGAGGGATTCTCAATAACCTGGATTAGGATTCTTGTTAAAACTGGGCTCTTGAGAAGATGCTCAATACAGCGTCTAGTTGGACCCAGAGGAGTCTGTCTAGGGTTTGGTCAGTAGAAGAGTCTTTGTCCCAGTTCCAGATCCCCCTGTCTTCAAGGGACACCTCGTCATGGAAGAGAAGGAGCCCAGGTCCCAGCTTCCCTGCAGTGGTGCAGGGTACACCCTGACTAGACCATCCCAGGACAAGAAATGCCCCGAAAAAGTCAGGACACTCAATTTAACTGAAAGCCATCAGAGCCCACCTCAAGAATTGGAGTGGGGCCATTGCCACTCAAGCTACACAGTGGATAAGTAAAGAAATACAGGTGCTATTACAAGAAATAAGGAGGAAAGATGCTACCAGTCAGCAAACAACAGAAGTGCCTCCCTCTGAGCACTGAGGTCTCTGTGGGACTCCTGTCAATGGTTAAACACCTCTGCAATCCCTAACATAGCATTTGGATTATTTTACAAACACATGCAAATATTCAATTCCTTTCTATGCTCTTCCTGCAACTCATAAATAACAGTGCATTTTTAAAGAGACTTGGTCAGACTTACACATGCTGCCTATCATTCATGGAGCATGGTTTTCTTTCAGCGTAGTAGTAACTGATTGCAGTAAGGGACAACATAAGGCAGAGCACCATCATTCCTTAGATCTTCCTCATGACCAGATTTCCTTTTCTCTGTATCAGCCACAAATGTCTTAAGATGATCATGCTGGGGGATGACACATACCCAAAGGCTGCCCTTCTGCAAGAGGGTCCTGCCACTTCCACTTTTGTTAGAAGTCAGCATTGCACTTGGGCACAGAAAACTTCACTCCCAGTTCAGTTCAGTTCCCCTAAAGGCTCATAAACACCAAGGGAATATTTAAAACATAATGGAAGGCATTCCATACATTTAGTTGCAGCTTGTGACATTATCAGAAACCCAGTTTTGGAGATGGACTAGAATACAGTGGACTACTTTGAACTGCTTCTAATTCACTGAGTTTCCTCTACACAAGGATTGATGTCTTTCAAAAATTCTGACAAATTCTCATTCACTATCCCTCAGATATTGCCTCTTCAACTTTGTTGCTATTACTTATCCTTGAAATTATATATATAATATATATTACATGTATTAAATATGTACCTTACCATTCTTATAACCCATTCAGTTCAGTTCAGTTCAGTCGCTCAGTCATGTCCGACTCTTTGAGACCCCATGAATTGCAGCACTCCAGGCCTCCCTGTCCATTAACAACTCCTGGAGTTCACCCAAACCCATGTCCATCGAGTCGGTGATGCCATCCAGCCATTTCATCCTCTGTCATCCCTTTGTCCTCCTGCTCCCAATCTCTCCCAGCATCAGAGCCTTTTCCAATGAGTCAACTCTTCACATGAGGTGGCCAAAGTACTGGAGTTTCAGCTTTAGCATCATTCCTTCCAAAGAACACCCAGCACATATTATATATGTATATGCATCACTCCTATCCCCCATAAGACTAGTAGTTATTCTGTTTTTCATAATTCCCTTCACTTGGTTTTCTGAATCTATATTTTGTACTTTTGCAGTTCTATCTTCTGGTTCACTGAGTTTCTTTCTCTTTAGCTCTGTCTAACCTGCTATTCAATCTATCCATAGGATTTTAAGTCTATTTTGCATATTTTTAATTTCTTAAAGTTCTATTTGATATTTTTCCTGTTTGTTAGGATATTTTTATAGTCTGCTCCAATTCTCAAGCTTAATTTGAAGTGATTTAGACATACTACTATTACTAAGTCACTTCAGTCGTGTCCGACTCTGTGCAACCCCATAGACGGCAGCCCAACAGGCTCCGCCATCCCTGGGATTCTCCAGGCAAGAACACTGGAGTGGGTTGCCATTTCCTTCTCCAATGCATGAAAGTGAAAAGCCAGAGTGAAGTCGTTCAGTCGTGTCTGACTCTTAGCTACCCCATGGACTGCAGCTTACCAGGCTCCTCCATCCATGGGATTTTCCAGGCAAGAGTACTGGAGTGGGTTGCCATTGCCTTCTCCAATTTCAACATATTCCATGGTTATTTCACATTCAATTTATAATAATCTCCAAAGTCTCTATGGGTCTGTTCTGGTGTCTGTTGTCCCACATGTTCCCATGGGGCTTCATATGTTTTGGGATTATTGACTATGGGCAGCTCATTCTCCTTGGAATTGTTTCTGTAAAAACACTTTGAAGGCTGGGTTGAAGTTAAGTCTCTCCAGAGGTAATTTGTATTTCCTTGTGTCACTAGCCTGGAGTCACTTCCAAACAAGGATCACTCAATTTGCTACTTGAGTTTTTCCAGACTACATGTATAGAATAAATCAAGATCACACATATCTGTGAGGGGTGAATTTAGTTACATATTCTCAGATAAGATTATTTTTTTCCTCTGCCCCACATCATGGTAAACAGAGTTAAATTTCTTTGCTCTCTCCTTCTTCACAACAAGGTTTCTTTCCTATTTAACTTATCAGTTCATTTCAGTTCAGTTACTCAGTCATGTCCAACCCCATGAACCGCAGCATGCCAGACTTCCCTATCCATCACCAACTCCCGGAGCTTGTTCAAACTCATGTCCATCAATTCAGTGATGCCATCCAACCATCTCATCCTCTGTCATCCCCTTCTCCTGACTTCAGTCTTTCCCAGCATCAGGATCTTTTCAAATGAGTCAGTTCTTCACATCAGGAGGCCAAAATATTGGAGTTTCAGCTTCAGCATCGGTCCTTCCAATGAATATTCAGGACTGATTTCCTTTAGGATGGACTGGTTGGATCTCCTTGCAATCCAAGGGACTGTCAAGAGTCAAAAACATAAATTCTTTAGCACTCAGCTTTCTTTGTAATCCAACTCTCACATCCATATGGTCTTCCCTGGTGGCTCAGAGGGTGAAGCATCTGCCTGCAATGTGGGAGACCAGGGTTCAATCCCTGGGTCAAGAAGATTCCTTAGAGAAGGAAATGGAAACCCACTCTGGCACTCTTCCCTGGAAAATCCATGGACAGAGAAGCCTGGTAGGCTATAATCCATGGCATTGTAAAGAGCCAGATACAACTGAGTGACTTCACTTTCACATCCATACATGACCATTGGAAAAACAATAGCTTTGACTAGATGAACCTTTGTTGGCAAAGTAATGTCTTGGCTTTTTAATATGCTATTTAGGTTGGTCATAACTTTTATTCCAAGGAGCAAGCATCTTTTAATTACATGGCCGCAGTCACCATCTGCAGTGACTTTGGAGTCCCCCAAAAATAAAGTCTGTCACTGTTTCCACTGTGTCCCCACACTGTTTCCACTGTGTCCCCATCTATCTGACATGAAGTGATGGGACTGGATGCCATGATCTTATTCTTCTAAATGTTGAATTTTAAGTCAACTTTTTCACTCTCCTCTTTCACTTTCATCAAGAAGCTCTTTAGTTCTTCTGCCATAAGGGTGGTGTCATCTGCATATCTGAGGTGATTGATATTTCTCCCGGCAATCTTGATTCCAGCCTGTGCTTCCAGCCCAGCGGTTCTCACGATGTACTCTGCATATAAGTTAAATAAGCAGGGTGACAATATACAGCCTTGACATACTCCTTTCCCTATTTGGAACCTCTCTGTTGTTCCATGTCCAGTTCTTACTGTTGTTTCCTGACCTGCATACAGGATTCTCAAGAGGCAGGTCAGTTGATCTGATATTCCCATCTCTTTAAGAATTTTCCACAGTTTGCTGTGATCCACATAGTCAAGAATATAAAGAATGTACTTCTCCAGGGTTCCAGCTTTATTTATAAGGCTTTTGTTAGGTCTTCTACTTTATGCAGTTCTGAGGACTTCCATCCGTCTCCTTTGCTTATATAGCCCCAGCATGAAAGCTCAAGGTCTCAATGCAGATAACTCCTGAGAAAGGCCAGCATCAAAACTTGCTTACGCCCCAGCATTCCCATTTAACTTTGGTTCTGTCTCTGCAAATCCCTTCCTTTTTATCAGTGTGTTTTACAAGATGTTCAAAACACCTTTTATTGAGAATTTTAATTGCTTCAATCACAAGATTCACTTTCAGTGTCTAATTTACTACATTGATAGAAATAGACATCCTGGGAACAAAGTGTTTTAGATTTATTTTTAGATTCTGTTTTTGTTTTAATTTATAATTTCTGTTATGCACTTTGTGCTCAGTCGCTCAGTTGTGCTGACTCTTTGCGACCCCATAGACTATAGCCCA
Source organism: Redunca redunca (assembly GCA_006410935.1). Taxonomy (NCBI): domain Eukaryota; kingdom Metazoa; phylum Chordata; class Mammalia; order Artiodactyla; family Bovidae; genus Redunca; species Redunca redunca. The sequence goes on from SJYQ01001000.1 coordinate 675,450, forward strand.
CCAAAATTCCTGTCCGTGGAATTTTCCAGGCAAGAATACTGGAATGAGTTGCCATTTCTTCTCCAGTTATGCACTTTGCAATAATATAATTCATGAGTGTCCTACTCTTGTTCCGTTTTATGGTGGGCAATGTTTATAAACTGATACTTGATAAATAATTGCATACAAAGCTAAATAGAGCTAATTTGTCTAGGAGCCCGACATCTAACTTTTAAACAATAAGGGGAAAAAACTGTGTCTCTGATTCTTCATTAATCACAGTGTAAGACCAGGACTAAAATAGATTCTATGCATGTCACTTGTTTGTCAACCACAAAACATGTACAAATTGCTACAGGACTGACTGGCACAAAATAATCTGGGGTAAAGTAATGGATAGCAACTGAAAGTCAAGCAGTGTTGAGTAGAAAGTCAACCATCAGTAAATAGCGAGCCTACTTTGGTTTACATTATGTCCTTATACCTTTGAACATTTATATCATTATTTGTGAAATCACACAAATAAATAGTCATTTAGTTTCATAAGTTTTCTTAATGATCAGTTTGAACTACAGATTTATAACTCTAAAATTTTCTAATTCTATTTCTAAATATTATTAGCTAAGTAGTTCGCTATTTTTTGTCAGAACTATTTTTTAAATTCATTCTTTAAAACAAACTTCGCCTTGCTCAGTTGCTGACAATTGTTTAAAGGCTTTCTTTCAAATGCAGATGATAAGCTAAATTCAAGAAAGCTGTTGCCTTTGTGAAAAAGTAGTTTTACCTATTTATATCTGTCTGTGCTGGGTGTTCATTGCCGCGAGGGCTCTTCTTTAGGTGTGTCGAGCGGGACTGTGCTAGCTGTGGTGGGAGGGCTTCTCCTTGCGGTGGCTTCTCCTGCTGCACAGCGTGGGTTCTAGAGCGCAGGCTCAATAGCTGCGGTGTACAGGCCTAGTTGCTCCCCAGCATGTGGGATCTTCCCAGCCCAGGGATCAAACCCAGGTCTCCTGCACCGGCAGGTGAATTCTTTACCACTGAGCCACCAGGGAAGCCCAAAGCTGTTGCCTTTTGACATGGAAGAAAATTGTCACTCTCTTGATAGCCTAATCCGCTCCGAATTTTTGGATACATCAGTGATCCTACAAATGTGTGAACTATTTTGAATAGTCATGAAAATAAAACTCTGGTCTTGTTGACCACAGATCTTATCATCTACACAAACCACTATCAAGATACTAATATTTGCTCTCCACAAGCTTTATTTCCACCTTAAAAAATCAGTTACCAAGTGACACTGGACATCTGAATTTCTTTTAGAAATTAAGAAATAGCTTATATAAATTGACCACAGGCTTCCCACACTGACTTTCAAAACATTAGAAAATTTTTAAAATATTTATTGGTTAAGAAAAATTTGGAAGTAACACCAGTCACCAAACTCCTAATCACATATTATTGGTCCAAGATGTTTTGTTCTTGAAGTTTCTTCTACAAATTGGATGTAACCATTGGTAGATTTGATGCTGATGACTCCCACTGAACCACACTCCCAATGGTTTATTGAATTATCTTTCTTAGGGATGTTTGCTCTTAGAACAAACAAAGTTTACCACTCAGTTGCCCCATGCCTGAGTTAACTAGTCATCAAAAGCAGGCGTGGTCTTGGGTTATGCATCTTATCTATGATGTTGAAAAGTTTATTTCTCACTGATTTATTTATTTCTAAAACCCATTCAGAGAATTGGAGTTTTATTAATTATTGGTTCAATTGATTTAGCATACTAAAGAAAAATCAACATATTCTTCCAGTT
>SJYQ01001000.1:678906-691829 GCA_006410935.1 Redunca redunca
TGGTTCCAAATAGGAAAAGGAGTACATCATGGCTGTATATTGTCACCCTGCTTATTTAACTTATATGCAGAGTACATCATGAGAAACACTGGGCTGGAGGAAGCACAAGCTGGAATCAAGACTGCTGGGAGAAATATCAATAACCTTAGATACGCAGATGACACCACCCTTATGGCAGAAGAACTAAAGAGCCTCTTGATGAAAGTGAAAGAGGAGAGTGAAAAAGTTGGCTTAAAGCCCAACATTCAGAAAACTAAGATCATGGCATCCAGTCCCAACACTTCATGGCAGATAGATGGGGAAACAGTGGAAACAGTGTCAGACTTTATTTTTCTGGGCTCCAAAATCACTGCAGATGGTGAATGCAGCCATGAAATTAAAAGACGCTTACTCCTTGGAAGGAAAGTTATGACCAACCTAGACAGCATATTAAAAAGCAGAGACATTACTTTGCCAACAAAGATCTGTCTAGTCAAGGCTATGGTTTTTCCAGTAGTCATGTATGGATGTGAGAGTTGGACTATAAAGAAAGCTGAGTGCTGAAGAATTGATGCTTTTGAGTTGTGATGTTGGAAAAGACACTTGAGAGTCCTTTGGACTGCAAGGAGATTCAACCAGTCCATCCTAAGGGACATCAGTCCTGGGTGTTCATTGGAAGGACAGATGTTGAAGCTGAAACTCCAATAATTAGGCCACCTGATGCAAAGAGCTGACTCATTGGAAAAGACCCTGATGGTGGGAAAGATTGAAGGCAGGAGAAGAAGGAGAGGACAGAGGATGAGATGGTTGGATAGCATCATCGACTTGATGGACACGGGTTTGTGTGGACTCCGGGGGTTGGTGATGAATAGGGAAGCCTGGCGTGCTGTGGTTCATGGGGTCGCAGAGTCAAACACAACTGAGCAACTGAACTGAACTGAACTGAATGGAGAAATACATTGAAAGAAAGCTTAATGTTATAAATTAACATGGAAGTCAACTATACAGAAATGGAGAGATTAAATAAATGAGATTATTTTAAGATGGCAAGAAAAGAGAATCAAGAAAAAGCTGTAGGCAAATACAATATTAATAAGTATGAGGGTAAAAGGGAGTAGAGATATTTTTACGAGAGAGAGAAAGACCAAACCAGGAGGAAGCTACATTTTAGACTGCTGTGTCAGTACACAGGGCTGATGATGGTCCTACAGCTGAAAAGAGAACAAAATGATACCTATCTTGAGACGGGAAAAAAGAAAGGATGGGTGTCAATATTAAAACAAGGCAAATCTCATCATCTCTTGAGACTGGGTCCCTGAGAGGAATTGTTCTAACTCAGCAAAAATAATTCATTCTTTCCTCTATTTGCAACCAAGAAATAGCAGCTTCTTAGACATGGATGCCTGGCTATTGAGAAGATGCAATTAATTGCGTTTGACATTACAAGAAAGGCTATATCATTGGCATAGAATCCCCTTAAAGGAGTTTTTTCTCTTTGATAAGAAGATCCAGAGACTACAAAATCTGCCAGAAGAGGGAGGGTTTATGGTTCTATGATATCTTGATGAGATGATTACCCTGCACTTAGAAAATACCACTTCACATTGTTCTCTACTATAAAGTCTATAATTAATACCCACCATGCACTGTAATTCTGAGTCTTACCTCATATTGAATTCAATGTTTTTCTTCCAATTCTTGAAGGATTTTTGCTTTGGGTAACCCNAACCCCTGGGTATAGGTGCTAGAGATATGGAATTGTGGATAGAATTTTTAAAAATATTTTCTCCTTACTTCATCCAATTTTCTTCAGAGGCAGGCATCATTTCTCCCAATACATCCATTACATTATACAAAGTCTTTTGTCCAACCTCCCAGGAATAAAATTCCGGCTTCTTATTGCTGAAACCTATAAGCAAAATTAATTCCAAGCATATTGTCGTGTATAATATATCTGGGAAAGAAAGTTACTCATGGCTTCAGTGAAATTTTGGCAGGATTTTTACTGTCACACCATTAGTGCCTACAAATGGGAAGAACGTGTATTAACAATTAGAGAAATCTCATATGGGATGACATCATCTATATACGATCTGAAGTGTATACTCCTATAAAATAAAACCAAATATTTTTCTGGCAGAAATCTAGCTCATTAAAACCTCTACAAAGCATAGCCTGAAACAAAATTCCCAAGTTGGCACATGCAGGTGAGCTTCATCAGTTCCCAACTTTACTCACAACCCCTATGACACAGTATGATGATGTTTTGATATGCTATGCAGGAGCATGAGTGCCACTAAGATGTGATCTTTGTTCTATGTTTGCGATGTGGTTGGTGAATTAAGATGTCCTTTTCATTACAGGGGACTGGAATGCAAAAGTAGGAAGTCAAGAAACACCTGGAGTGACAGGCAAATTTGGCCTTGGAGTATGGAATGAACCAGGGGAAAGGCTAATAGAGCGTTGCCAAGAGAACGTACTGGTCATAGCAAACACCCTCTTCCAACAACACAAGAAAAGACTCTACACATGGACATCACCAGATGGTCAACACCGAAATCAGATTGATTATATTCTTTGCAGCCAAAGATGGAGAAGCTCTATACAGTCAGCAAAAACAAGACTGGGAGCTGACTGTGGCTCAGATCATGAACTCCTTATTACCAAATTCAGACTTAAATTAAAGAAAGTAGGGAAAACCACTAGACCATTCAGGTATGACCTCAATCAAATCCCTTATGATTATACAGTGGAAGTGAGAAATAGATTTAAGGGCCTAGATCTGATAGATAGAGTGCCTGATGAACTATGGATAGAGGTTCGTGACATTGTGCAGGAGACAGGAATCAAGGCCATCCCCATGGAAAAGAAATGCAAAAAAGCAAACTGGCTGTCTGAGGAGGCCTTACAAATGGCTGTGAAAAGAAGAAAGGCCAAGGAGAAAAGGAAAGATATAAGCATATGAATGCAGAGTTCCAAAGAATAGCAAGGAGAGATAAGAAAGCCTTCTTCAGCGGTCAATGCAAAGAAATAGAGGAAAACAACAGAATGGGAAAGACTAGAGATCTCTTCAAGAAAATTAGAGATACCAAGGGAACATTTCATGCAAAGATGGGCTCGATAAAGGACAGAAATGGTAGGGACCTAACAGAAGCAGAAGATATTAAGAAGTGACAAGAATACACAGAACTGTACAAAAAAGATCTTCATAACCAAGATAACCACAATGGTATGATCACTCACCTAGAACCAGACATTCTGGAATGTGAAGTCAAGTAGGCCTTAGAAAGCATCACTATGAATAAAGCTAGTGGAGGTGATGGAATTCCAGTGGAGCTCTTTCAAATCCTGAAAGATGATGCTGTGAAAGTGCTGCACTCAATATACCAGCAAATTTGGAATACTCAGCAGTGGCCACACAACTGGAAAAGGTCAGTTTTCATCCCAATCCAAAGAAAGGCAATGCCAAAGAATGCTCAAACTCTGCACAATTGCACTCATCTCACATGCTAGAATAGGAGTGCTCAAAATTCTCCAAGCCAGGCTTCAGCAATGCATGAACTGTGTAATTCCAGCTGTTTGAGCTGGTTTTAGAAAAGGCAGAGGAACCAGAGATCAAATTGCCAACATCTGCTGGATCATGGAAAAAGCAAGAGAGTTCCAGAAAAACATCTATTTCTGCTTTATTGACTATGCCAAAGCCTTTGACTGTGTGGATCACAATAAGCTGTGGAAAATTCTGAAAGAGATGGGAATACCGGACCACCTGACCTGCCTCTTGAGAAAACTATATGCAGGTCAGGAAGCAACAGTTAGAATTGGACATAGAACAACAGACTGGTTCCAAATAGGAAAAGGAGTACGTCAAGGCTGTATATTGTCACCCTGCTTATTTACCTTATATGCAGAGAACATCATGAGAAATGCTGGACTGGAAGAAACACAAGCTGGAATTAAGATTGCCGGGAGAAATATCAATAACCTCAGATATGCAGATGACACCGCCCTTATGGCAGAAAGTGAAGAGGAACTAAAAAGCCTCTTGATAAAAGTAAAAGAGGAGAGTGAAAAAGTTGGCTTAAAGCTCAACATTCAGAAAATGAAGATCATGGCATTTGGTCCCACCACTTCATGGGAAATAGATGGGGAAACAGTGGAAACAATATCAGACTTTATTTTTTTGGGCTCCAAAATCACTGCAGATGGTGATTGCAGCCATGAAATTAAAAGACGCTTACTTCTTGGGAGGAAAGTTTTGACCAACCTAGATAGTATATTCAAAAGCAGAGACATTACTTTACCAACTAAGGTCCGTCTAGTCAAGGCTATGGTTTTTCCTGTGGTCATGTATGGATATGAGAGTTGGACTGTGAAGAAAGCTGAGTGCCAAAAAATTGTTGCTTTTGAACTGTGGTGTTGGAGACTTTTAAGAGTCCCTTGGACTGCAAGGAGATCCAACCAGTCCATTCTGAAGGAGACCAGTCTTGGGTGTTCTTTGGAAGGAATGATGCTAAAGCTGAAACTCCAATAGTTTGGCCACCTCATGCGAAGAGTTGACTCATTGGAAAGGACTCTGATGCTGGGAGGGATTAAAGGCAGGAGGAGAAGGGGATGACAGAGGATGAGATGACTGGATGGCATCACCAACTCGATGGATGTGAGTTTGAATGAACTCCGGGAGTTGGTGATGGACAGGGAGGCCTGGCGTGCTGCAATTCATTGGGTCACAAACAGTCGGACGCAACTGAGCAACTGAACTGAACTGAACTGGTGGTTTTTGTTTAGGGATATTTGGTCAGTTGGAAAAGAAAATCCTACCAATAAAATGTATCTCAGCAGGTGATAGTATTACTTCCCTGGTGGCTCAGCCATAAAGAATCCACCTGCAGTGCGAGAAATGCAGGTTTGATCCCTGGATTGGGGAGATCCACTGGAGAATCGAATGGCAACCCACTCCAGTATTCTTGCCTGGAGAATTCCATGGACAGAGACGTGCTGGCTACAGTCCACGGGGTTGCAAAGGGTCAGACACAACTTAGGGACTAAACCACAACCACCACCACCAGGTGTTAATAATGAACTGAATCAGACAGCCAGAGGAGATGCTAGACAGAACTAAGTTCATATAATAGAGTGAAATCTTTGAATGTTATTAGTTTTCCCAAGTGTTGATCATAAAGAAAACTTTGGGTAACTTCCACTTTCAAGCCAGGTAAAAAGATACCCTCAGATCATACTATTTATTCAATAAAAATTCAATTAATTGATCCAGCCCATCACTTAACAACAAGCAACCTGATTTTCTTGTACTCCCATGTAAGGTGGCTAAAGCAAATGAGAACAGGGAATTAGTTAAAGACCTGATTGCCCATCCTGGCTCTGTCCCTTAGTAGCTAAATGACCTTGAGCAGGTTAGTGAACTTCTCCTATACCCTTTCCTCCTGATTTAAAATGGGAAAAATAGTAACTATCTCACATGCTGAGATTAGTGAACATATGTAAACATTTTCTTCTATTTTAAACTGACTCCTGAACATCAGGCCTTGGGAGTCCTTATTTTCCTCCAAAATGTTGACATATAATATTTGTGTTCCATGTTATTTCTATCAACTAGGTAATTAACTTGGAAAATATTTAAACTGCATTGCATATTTTAGTAACTCTACTTGCTTCTGATAGATGCTTAAAAGTTGGTTCTACCTCTTAAAAGGTCTATACTCTTTCTTTGCTTTTTACACATTTAAAAAATAATTCTTAAAGTATCTTTATGATGGTTCTTCATGCCTCTTTTAGAGTATTGGGAATTTAATTAGATCTGTATAGGGTTTAAGCCCAAGCAGTGGAAACTAACAGTAGGAATTCAATAGGTTGAAGAGTGAATGATTTGAGAACAGATGGGCTTTTCTAGTGACCACAAGCAAATTTTATCAAAGTAATACCTGAAAGTGCTTCTGAGTATGAAAGTCATGGGTGCTGAGCTAGCATCTCAAAAGAAAGTTCAAGGAAGTTGAACTAGTGTTGTCCAGTAGAACTCTGTGATGATGGATGGTCAATATCTGGACTAATCCTGCAGCACTAGGTACATCATGAATACTCAGCACTTCGAATGTGGCTACTATGACTGAATTTTTACTTCATTTTAAAAAGAATGTATATATGTGTATACATAACGGAATCACTTTGCTGTACACCCAAAGCTAACACAACATTGTAAATCAATCCTACTCCAGTAAAAATAAATTTAAAAAGAAAAAAAAATTTTTAAGTAAATCAGACAATTGATTCTTAAAGCCAGAACCCCTCTAACCTCCACTAGTTGTACTTTTCTGTCTCATGTTTATTCAAAGTCCTGTGATTTTTTTAATATGTATATCTGACAGCCATCATTCTTTTTCTACTTCCTTCACCAGCTTGTTTAGGGACCCCCCTCAATCTATGCCAGTGAAACCCATCAGCTTCCAATATTCTTGTTTCTAGACTCTCCCCTCTCTAATTCAGTTGCCATTATAGCTTTATAAACTACCAAATTCACGACTGCATAAAATCTTCCTTCCCCAACAGTGTGAAAATTCATGTTCTTAGCTTGACTTCAAGACTATCAGTTCAGTTCAGTTCAGTTCAGTTGCCCAGTCATCACTGACTCTTGGCAACCCCATGGACTGCAGCACGCCACATATCCCTGTCCATCACCAACTCCCAGACCTTATTCAGACTCATGTTCATAGAATCAGTGATGTCATCCAACCATCTGATCCTCTGTCTTCCCCTTCTTCTGCCTTCAGCCTTTCCCAGCATCAGGGTCTTTTCCAATGAGTCAGTTCTTCGCATCAGTTGACCAAAGTATAGACTACATTACGATCCAAAGTTAAGGTCTAATTATGACTTGGTGTGAGGGTTCACTTCCAAACAGGTGACACTTCTTTTTCTCCCAAGGAGATGTTGTGTTTGGTATTCTCTTATTGCCTGTTCGTTCTGTTCCTATAAGTTAATAATTTTCCCCAGTCCTTCCATGTATTCACACATTGCTGCATTCCTGGATTCTCTATGATAGTGGCTTTTAAACTATTGTTTTTACTATAACCGATAAAAGGAAATTTTTTATCATGATTCTATTGGGCTTCCCAGGTGGCTGGTAAAGAACCCACCTGCCAACAGGAGACACTGGTGACACACGTTCAATCCCTGGGATGGAAAGATCCCCTAGGGAAGAAATGGCAATCCACTGCAGTATTCTTGCCTGGACAAGCCCATGGACAGAGGAGCCTGGCGAGCTACAGCCCATGGGATCACAAAGACCTGGGTACAACTGAGCACAAGCACAGTAGGATTCACACTGGTATCTTCTATTCTGTTGTACGTTAGCCTATTCCATTCCTTTTTTTAATGCTGCTTTAAATCACTAAACTGATTTTATGATGATACTGTGTCATGGGCTGAATTCTGTCTCTTAAAATTTATATGTTGAAGTTGTAACCCTCAGTACCTCAGAATGTGAACTTATTTGGAGATAGAGTTTTTAATGAGGTAATGAAAGAATGATGAGGTCTTAGGGTGAGCGTTAATCCAATGTGATGGCTATCTTTATAAGAAGAGGAGATTAGTACATGCACCCACATAAAGGGAAGACCATATGGAGACACCCAGGGTAGAGGGCCATCTACAAACCAAGCAGGAAGTCTTCAGGGGAAAGCAACCTGCAGACAGCTTGACTTTGGACTTCTAGCTTCCAGTACTGTGAGAAAAAACATTCTGTTAAGTCATCTATTGTTTAAGTTTACCAGCATGGAAGCACTAGCAAATTAATACAATGCTTTAATGGGCTGAGATTCACAGTTCAAAAACCACTGCTCTACAAGGCTTTCCTCAACTCCCACAGCACATTTTAATCATCTTATTTTGTAGAACTTACTTTCTCTACCAGTCATTTAAGCATGAAATTATATACTAATCTTCAGTTTTGTGTGTATGCCTTGCCCCTCTGCCTTGATTATAAGATCCTTGACAGTACAAAATAATCTTGTTTTGTCATCTACAAAAAAACAAGTACTTTCCTGAACACATAATTATTAAGTATATTTTTGTTCAGTGAATGAGATTTCTCTTTTTTCAAGGCAACTGAACAAAATCTAACTACTAAAACCTGTAAGCCCTCTTTAAAATTTTTTTTTCCCCATACCCATCTTCCAACATCTCAATCTAAGTCAATGATAGCAACATGCTGTCAAACGCAGCCTCACAGCTCTTCTTGACCCTGCTCCAAGCAGCTATTCCCAGTCTATCTAAGCTGGCATCATTGTTCAGAACCAACATCAAAGTTGGAATTAATGGAGTAGATATGCAAAGGTATTCTACATTCTCTCATCTCTAGAAATTATTTTATTTAATTTATTACTTTTTTAAATGAAATCACCTTGTACCATTCTGCCTCCTTCAGTTTCAGCTCTTCCATAGTCAAACCTCTTGAAAGATTCTATATCCACCCTGTGTCCAATTTTCCATCTGCCATTCTCTTATCAATCCACACCAATATGGCTTTTTTCCCACAGTCCACTCAAAAGACTCTTGCCAAAGTCACTAGGAATCTCCAGCAAACCAAATGCCATAGATGGGTTCTTCCCTCATCTGTCCTACCTCCCAGCATTACTAAATATACTTGCTCATTTTTATTACTTGAAACATTCTCTCCTGAATTCTATGACCCCTTTATTTCCAGTTTTCCTTATACCAACACCAGCTATTTTACTGTTCCTCATTTGCAAGATCTCAAAGTATTGTTATCACTCAAGATTTAACTCTGGGCCCTCTTCTTTCCTCTCATCTTAATGACATGTGTGTCAAATATGTGTGTGTGTGTGTATGTATATGTGTATATATATATATATGTATGTATGTGTGTATATACATATACACATAGATAGTTTATTGGAATCATCAGTTTCACAAAATAATAGTTTATGCATCTGTATGATTCTCTCTCATACTTTCTACTCCACTATATCTTATTCTATTTAATTTTTAAAATATTGGTCTTAACCCACTAAATTGATGTGATAACACTAATGGATTGTGACTCACAGCTCTAAAAACACTGCTTTCCCTGCAACCTTAAATAATATCTATATGCTAAACATTCCTTAATTTATCTCTCTCTTCTCACTTCCAGGCTTATAAATCCAACTGCTTCCTTACTTTATCCATTTGGCCATCTAATAAGAAATCAAATGTAACCTCACAAAAACTAAGCTCTCTACTTTTCCCACAAATCTCTAGTTTTCCCAATTAGCAAATGACACTGCATTAAATCTTGTTGAGCAAGCCTGAAAACTCTGGGCTTTGGTTTGCCCTCTCCTTCACTCACACAGATAGAATGTACACTCAGGTCTTGTCAATTCTACACAGGGGCAAAGGTGATGATCAGGACAGTGCAACAACTTCATTCTGATGTCAAAGCATGTCAAAATGGCCTGGGGTCACTCAAGGGCTTGGTTCCAAAGCTGTACTTCACTGCTTTGGGACAGCTGTGCAGCACCAGGCCTGTCAGTCTAGGTCAGCTCTCTCAAGGGTCATGAGTTTCTCTCTCCATGAAGCCCCAAGTGTGTTTCTGCCTCATCATCTCTGAGTGGACAAAGAAGTACAGCTGAGGCCTATTCTGAGCACAGTTTTGCAAGCCTGTGAGTTTCACCCATTCCTTCCTTCCTGGTCTCAAAGCTTGCCTTTAAACATTGCCTCACAGCTTGGCTGTTATAAGAAAGAGAGGCTATAGTGGATTTAGAGTTCACTGAGAGGCCACACATTAAAAGATCAAGTTATCAAATGATTAATTTCCTACTTTTATGTATTTATTAAAAATAAATTATTAAAACTATTTATAATGCCTTTAATACTTAATATTGGGTTCCCTTGTGGCTTAGCTGGTAAAAAATTCTCCTGCAGTGCAGGAGACCTGGGTTCAATGCCTGGGTTGGGCAGATCCCCTGGAGAAGGGAAAGACTAACCATTCCAGTACTCTGGCCTTGGCTGGACTGGCAGGGTCTACAAAAGCTGTGGGAAGCCAGGGCTCCAGGGGTCCATATCTACACATTCCTCTCCCTGCCTAAGTCTCTCTTTGCCTGGGACTGTAACCTCCATCTTTCTTCCACTGGCAGTAAGTTCCCATACTTTGCCTGCCAAGAACCAAGGCGGAAGGGAAAAAGGAATAGAAAAATTGAACGTTCTTTTTAAAAAGCTGTTATCAAAAGACAAAACCATTCTATGCTATTAGAGGTCATAAAATAATTCAAAGAGATGCCCAGAGGGGTACGAACTGGAAAAGAGGTAGAGGCAACGAGCTTTCTGGGTGCTGGAAATGTGCAACATCTGGACCTGGCTACACAGGCATATATGCATGCTAAAATTCATCAAGCTAGTGGTGTTGGAGAAGACTCTTGAGAGTCCCTTGGACTGCAAGGAGATCCAACCAGTCCATTCTGAAGGAGATCAACCCTGGGATTTCTTTGGAAAGAATGATGCTAAAGCTGAAACTCCAGTACTTTGGCCACCTCATGAGAAGAGTTGACACACTGGAAATGACTCTGATGCTGGGAGGGATTGGGGGCAGAAAAAGGGGACGACAGAGGATGAGATGGCTGGATGGCATCACTGACCCGATGGACATGAGTTTGAATGAACTCCAGGAGTTGGTGATGGACAGGGAGGCCTGGCGTGCTGTAATTCATGGGATTGCAGAGTCGGACATGACTGAGTGACTGAACTGACCTGATATATCTTTACCACTTATTTGTTGTTGTTCAGGCCTTCAGTCATGTCCAACTCTTTTTGACCCCATGGACTGCAGCATGCCAGGCTTCCCTGTCCTTCACCATCTGCCGGAGCTTGCCCAAACTCATGTCCATTGAGTCTGTGATGCTATCCAATCATCTCATCCTCTGTCGTCCCCTTCTATTCCTGACTTCAATCTTTCCTAGCATCAGAGTCTTTTCCAGTGAGTCAATTCTTTGCATCAGGTGGCCAAAGTATTGGAGCTTCAGAATCAGCATCAGCCCTTCCAATGAGTATTCAGGACTGATCTCCCTTAGGATGGACTGGTTGGATCTCCTTGCTGCCCAAAGGACTCTCAAGAGCCATATGCCATATGATTATCTCAATAGATGCAGAGAAGGCCTTTGACAAAATTCAACATCCATTTATGATAAAAACTCTCCAGAAAGAAGGAATAGAAGGAACATACCTCAACATAATAAAAGCTATATATGACAAACCCACAGCAAATGTTATCCTTAATGGTGAAAAATTGAAAGCATTTCCCCTAAAGTCAGGAACAAGACAAGGGTGCCCACTTTCACTACTACTATTCAACACAGTTCTGGAAGTTTTGGCCACAGCAATCAGAGCAGAAAAAGAAATAAAAGGAATCCAAATTGGAAAAGAAGAAGTAAAACTCTCACTGTTTCTACTTAGAAAACCCTAAAGACTCCACCAGAACATTACTAGAGTTAATCAATGAATATAGTCAAGTTGCAGGATATAAAATCAACACACAGAAATCCCTTGGATTCCTATACACTAATAATGAGAAAGTAGAAAAAGAAATTAAGAAAATAATTCCATTCACCATTGCAACGAAAAGAATAAAATACTTAGGAATATATCTACCTAAAGAAACTAAAGACCTATATATAGAAAATTATAACACTGATGAAAGAAATCAAAGAGGACACTAATAGATGGAGAAATATACCATGTTCACGCATCAGAAGAATCAATATAGTGAAAATGAGTACACTACCCAAAGCAATTTACAGATTCAATGCAATCCCTATCAAGCTACCAGCGGTATTTTTCACAGAGCTAGAACAAATAATTTCACAATTTGTATGGAAATACAAAAAACCTCGAATAGCCAAAGCAATCTTGAGAAAGAAGAATGGAACTGGAGGAATCAACCTGCCTGACTTCAGGCTCTACTGCAAAGCCACAGTCATCAAGACAGTATGGTACTGGCACAAAGACAGAAATATAGATCAATGGAACAAAATAGAAAGCCCAGAGATAAATCCACACACCTATGGACACCTTATCTTAGACAAAGGAGGCAAGAATATACAACGGATTAAAGACAATCTCTTTAACAAATGGTGCTGGGAAAACTGGTCAACCACTTGTAAAAGAATGAAGCTAGATCACTTTCTAACACCATACACAAAAATAAACTCAAAATGGATTAAAGATATAAACGTAAGACCAGAAACTATAAAAATCCTAGAGGAGAACATAGGCAAGACACTCTCCGACATAAATCACAGCAGGATCCTCTATGATCCACCTCCCAGAATACTGGAAATAACAGCAAAAATAAACAAATGGGATCTAATTAAAATTAAACGCTTCTGCACAACAAAGGACACTATAAGCAAGGTGAAAAGACAGCCTTCTGAATGGGAGAAAATAATAGCAAAGGAAGCAACTGACAAACAACTAATCTCAAAAATATATAAACAACTTCTGCAGCTCAATTCCAGAAAAATGAATGACCCAATCAAAAAATGGGTCAAAGAACTAAATAGACATTTCTCCAAAGAAGACATATGGATGGCTAACAAACACATGAAAAGATGCTCAACATCACTCATTATCAGAGAAATGCAAATCAAAACCACAATGAGGTACCACTTCACACCAGTTAGAATGGCTGCGATCCAGAAGTCTGCAAGCAATAAATGCTGGAGAGGGTGTGGAGAAAAGGGAACCCTCTTACACTGTTGGTGGGAATGCAAACTAGTACAGCCACTATGGAGAATAGTGTGGAGATTCCTTAAAAAACTGGAAATAGGATTGCCTTATGACCCAGCAATCCCACTGCTGGGCATATACACCGAGGAAACCAGAATTGAAAGAGACACATGTACCCCAATGTTCATCGCAGCACTGTTTATAATAGCCAGGAC
>SJYQ01001000.1:692680-742959 GCA_006410935.1 Redunca redunca
CACTATGGAGAACAGTACGGAGATTCCTTAAAAAACTGGAAATAGAACTATCTTATGACCCAGCAATCCCACTGCTGGGCATATACACCGAGGAAACCAGAATTGAAAGAGACACATGTACCCCAATGTTCATCGCAGCACTGTTTATAATAGCCAGGACATGGAAACAACCTAGATGTCCATCAGCAGATGAATGAATAAGAAAGCTATGGTACATATAAACAATGGAGTATTACTCAGCCATTAAAAAGAATACACTTGAATCAGTTCTAATGAGGTGGATGAAACTGGAGCCTATTATGCAGAGTGAAGTAAGCCAGAAAGAAAAACACCAATACAGTATACTAACACATATATATGGAATTTAGAAAGATGGTAATGATAACCCTGTATGCGAGACAGCAAAAGAGACAGAGATGTTTAGAACGGACTTTTGGACTCTGTGGGAGAGGGAGAGGGTNGAGAGGGTGGGATGATTTGGGAGAATGGCACTGAAACATGTATACTATCATGTAAGAAATGAATCGCCAGTCTAGGTTCAATACAGGATACAGGATGCTTGGGGCTGGTGCATGGGGATGATCCAGGGAGATGATATAGGGTGGGAGGTCGGAGGGGGGTTCAGGATTGGGAACTCATGTACACACGTGGCTGATTCATGTCAATGTATGGCAAAACCAATACAGTATTGTAAAGCAACATAAAGTAAAAATAAAAATTAAAAAAAAAAGCAAGGTATAAAAGGAAAATAAAAGAGATTTCAAACTAGGTAAAAATGAGGTATCATATCATTATATTATTATTTTAAAAAAAAAAGAGTCTTCTCCAACACCACAGTTCAAAAGCATCAATTCTGCACTCAGCCTTCTTTATGTTCCAACTCCCACATCTATACATCACTACTGGAGAAACCACAACTTTACTATATGGACCTTTGTTGGCAAAGCAACATCTCTGTTTTTTAACATGCTGCCTAGGTTTGTCACAGCTTTGCTTCCAAGGAGAAAGCATCTTTTAATTTCATGGCTGCAGTCACCATCTGCAGTGATTTTGGAGCCCAGGAAAACAAAGTTTGTCACTATTTTCATTGTTTCCCCACCTATTTGCCATGAAGTGATGGGACTGGATGTCATGATTTGAATATTGAGTTTTCTGAATGTTGAGTTTTAAGCCAGCTTTTTCATTCTCCTCTTTCACTTTTATCAAGAGGTTCTTTAGTTCCTCTTTGCTTTCTGCCATAAAGGTGGTATCATCTGTATCTTTGAGATTATTGATATTTATTCTGGCAATCTTGATTCCAGCTTGTGTTTCATCCAGCTTGGCATTACTCATGATGTACTTTGCATATAATTTAAATAAGCAGGGTGACAATATACAGCCTTGATATACTCCTTTCCCTGTTTGGAACCAGTCTGTTGTTCCATGTCCAGTTCTAATTGTTGTTTCTTGACCTGCATGCAGATTTCTCAGGAGGCAGGTAAAGTGCTATTTCCATGTTATACCTCAATACAAAGTAAAAATACTGAAATCCATGAAAATTGCTACAAATATTCCACATCATACTAATTTTTATAAACTTCTACACAGTCAAAAGGGCTTCCCAGGTGGCTCAGTGTTAAAAAAAAAAAAAATGCCTACCAATGCAGGAGATGTGGGTTTGATACCTGAGTTGGAAAGATTCCCTGGAGAAGGAAATGGCTACCCACATCAGTATTCTTGCCTGGAAAATCCCATGGACAGACAACCTGGTGGGCTACAGTCCATGGGGTTGCAAAGAGTCAGGCACAATTAAGCAACTGAACATGCCTGCATGCACATAGTCAAAAGAATTATTTTTTTATAATTTTGGCAAATTTAGTCATTATTCACACAGCAACACCTAAAAAACCCTTAAAATGGACAAGATGTTTACAGGACAGAAAATGACTTCAGAAGGATTTGCAAAAGAGAGCCTGTTAAAACTGAAAAATCCCATGTGATCCAGCAATGCCGCTAGTGGGCACATACCAGAGAAAATGGTGGTTCAAAACAATACATGCACCCCAATGTTCTTTGCAGCACTATTTACAATAGTCGAGACATGGAAACAACCTAAATGTCCATCAACTGAGGAATAGATGAAGATGTGTGGTAAATATATATGATAGAATATTATTCAGCCATAAAAGGAACATCAATTATGGCTTTTGAATTATGGTTTTCTCTGGGTATATGCCTAGTAGTGAGATTGCTGGGTCAAATGTTAGCTCTATTTTTCATTTTTTAAAGAATCTCCATACTGTCCTCCATAGCAGCAGTATCAATTTACCTTCCCACCAACAGTGTAAGAGGTTTACCTTTTTTTCCACACCCTCTCTAGCATTTATTGTTTGTAAATATTTTTGATGAAAGCCATTCTGACCAGTATGAGGTCATACCTCATTGAAGTTTTAATTTGCTGATACTGAGCACCTTTTCATGTGTTTGTTGGCCATCAATAAATTAAAAGACGCTTACTCCTTGGAAGAAAAGTTATGACCAACCTAGATAGCATATTCAAAAGCAGAGACATTACTTTGCTGACTAAGGTCCGTCTAGTCAAGGCTATGGTTTTTCCTGTGGTCATGTATGGATGTGAGAGTTGGACTGTGAAGAAAGCTGAGCGCCAAANCGGGAGTTGGTGATGGACAGGGAGGCCTGGTGTGCTGCAATTCATGGGGTAGCAAAGAATCGGACATGACTGAGTGACTGAACTGAACTGATTTAGGTCTTCCACCCATTTTTTGATTTTTTTAAATATATATATTGTGTTCAGGAGATGATTTTATGAGCCCAAATTCTTGCATCTTTTCACATCTAAAAAAGCAGTAAAATTATTAAGAGAAACATCTGTTCCTGGTGATGACCAGCAACCTTCTCATGACTAGCAGCAACCTTCTAGCAATCAAAATATGTTTGATTGCACATATCCCCCAAATCACATAAACACTGACCTTCCCCCCTTACCTCTTCAGAGAAGTTCCTTAGAACTATCTGATAGGCTGTCTCCTGGGCTATTGTACTCATTTTGTCCCAAATAAAACTTAAACTACAACTCGCACATTGAGCATTTTATTTTTTTCGTTCAGCACCAGATTACAATGAGTTGAGGCATGGGTGGGAGAAGATGATACAAAGGTATACAATACAGTTTTTTTTTTTTAACTTGGCTGTAAGTGAAATAAAAATATGACTAAGTGCAAATGTAAAATTAATTCAAATATCAGAAATGTCGTAAAGTCATATTCTACCCTAGAACCTCAAAACTTAACACTGAGTAAAAGCTGAAGTAGGCCTACTTTAGACTGATGAAGCATCAAAAGTAGTTTTATAGAGATGTTTTGCCTATAAGGAAGGCTCTCCAGTGTTCATTCCAGGAGCATATGCACTCTACACACACTCCTGAACAAGAAGGTACTCTTTATTCATTCAACCTTATATAGCTGTACCCTGAAGGCCCACGAAGGACAAAGCCCCACACCTGGTGCTAAGGATACAATAGCAAGCAAAATGGACCCAATCCGTATCCTTCAATTACTTGTATAGATTCACAAAAATAATTCTAAGGCCTGTGAGGAAAAGATGTAGAGTGAGGTCACTTAACAAGAGGGACTTGAATTAGTCTGAGGGATGGGAGTGTGGTAGGAAAGACTTTGCCACGGAAGTAGAGTTTGAGGTGAAATCAGAAGGATGAAGAGGAGTTACTTTGACTGGAGTCGGGGGGATTTGTATGCATTGGGAGAGGGGAAGCATTTTAGGTGTAGGAGGGAGAAGGTGGTGAATGAAAGATGGCCTGTGGTGGGAGTGCTGAGACCAAGGGAATGGGTGGTAAAAGATGACTGAAGAGTCAGGTAGGGGTAAAAGCATGAAGGGTCTCATGGCATGTTTCCATGACTTTGGAAAACCACGGGAAGCTTTTCTTTGTTTCTGGCTGTGCTGTGTCTTCACTGCTTTGTTTGAGCTTCCTCTAGTTGCAATGAGGAGGGGCTACTCTTTACTGTGGTGCACAGGCTCTTCATTGCTGTGTCTTGTCTTGTTGTGGAGCACAGGCTCTAGACCTGGAGGGTTTCAGTAGTTGCAGAGCGCATAGAGCTCAGCCTCAGTAGTTGTGGCACATGGACTTAGTGGAGCCATGGCATGTGGGATCTTCCTGGACCAGGGGATCAAATCCATTTCCCCTACATTGGCAAACTAACTCCTATCCACTATAACACCAGGAAAGCCCCTTTGGAAAGTCTTGAAGCAAAGGAATAACATAACCAGATTTTAATTTTAAAACATTTTAGCTGAAAGAAGAATAAATTGAAGGGACATGGTGGTGATAGAAGAAGTTTAAAAAAAGGACAAAATTTTAACAACATTAATAGGGTTTGGCAAATTAGTGAAGAAAAAAAATCTTAAAGATTGTAGGATATAATGAGCATAGAGTCTAGAATACTAAGAATACTTGTTCTATGGGTCCCTTGAAATTCTGAAGAAGAGTAAACAGCAAAATGAGCCACCAAGGACACACTAAATTTGCAGCTTCCTATTTTTGCCTATTTATATGTCATAAGATGATATAAAACCAAGTACAGTGGCTTGACTGAGTATCTGGCTGGAAGGCAGTCCCACAAATGTACATCTGCAAGGTTTGGACCGGATTTAATTAGAAAGTCTGAAGAAAGCCAGGTCATCTCTTGAAAACTGTGCCCTAGGTTTTCTGTCCTGTATAGAACTGCTAGCTGGAAATAGCAAGAGAATGCTATTTGTAAAATTGTGCTGACTGTTGGTTGCAGCTAAATTAGTGTAATATATCTGGTGGACCCAAGAATATCAGGGCATGCTCCTTTTTCCCTTCCTTGATTGTGTGTACTTATTCTTTAAGACTGAATCTGTAGGTCATGTTGTGAGCTGTCTGTCTCTCTTACTGTTTAAGGTACACACCACAAACAGTCTGGTCTGACTTGGCTTGATTAGATACTGTGCAGCAATCTAGTCACATGTTGGCAAGATGTGTTAATTCTTGTAGGCAGATGTAGCATCAGTTAGCACTTGGGAGTGGTTATTTGGTCAATTCCGTTCCAGTCAATCAACATTTATTGAACACCAGGCACTAATGTACTAGGCACTGAGCTATACACTAGGAAATAAAGATCCCTAAGAAACAGTCATCGTCTTTAAGGAGTCTATAGTGTGGTCTGGGAGTTGGTGATGGACAGGGAAGCCTGCTGTGCTGCCGTCCATGAGGTGGCAAAAAATCAGACACGATTGAGTGCCTGAAGTGACTGATAGTGCATTCCAAGTGGTGCTAGTGATAAAAAACACATTTGCCGATGTAGGAGACGCAGGAGACCAGGGTTCAATCCCTTGGTCAGGAGGATCCCCTGGAGGAGGGCATAGCAACCCACTCCAGTACTCTCGCCTGGAGAATCCCATGGACAGAGGAGCCTGGTGGGCTACAGTCCACAGGGTTGCAAAGAGTTGGACATGACAGAAGTGACTTAACATACATACCTACAAGGAGCTACAGTTCCCAAAGTTCCTCTGTTCATGGGATTTTCTAGGCAAGAATACTCTAGTGGGTTGCCATTTCTTTCTCCAGGGGATCTTCCCAACACAGGAATCAAACCTGTGTCTCCTGAATTGGCAGGTGGATTCTCTACCATTGAGCCACCAAGGAAGCCCAATTCTGTACAGATTGTTAAAATCTGTTTCAGTGAATACCATATCATATTGTTATTGAATTCTCATACATTTATTTCTCTCAGTAGCCAGTGACTTCCGAAAAGATGAGGGACATGTCTAATTAATCTTTATATCCCCTAAACTGAGTACAGTTTCTGGAGTATAGATGTTCAATATGTATTTATTGAGACTGAGGTTTTATCCCCGGCTCTATTGAGCAATTCATTTAATAACTATGTGCTTTTAGCTTCTTGTGAAAATGTAGATGAGAATGGCATGTCTGCTTCCACAAGGTCAAATGAGTTAATAAGAGTGAGAACACTTTGGGAACTAACAAGACAGAACCGATAAATTATTATTGTTATGAGGGAGGGCCAGACTGTTTAGGAAAGCGGTAGAACTGAAAGTTGTCTATAGAATACATGGGGAGATTGCTTTTGTGTTCCTCTTATTTACATGCAATTCTCCAAATGAAATGGAAAACCCTTGGAGAATTAATTGCATGTAAATTTTGTCTCTGAGGGGAGACAGAAGACAAGAGGAGAAATAATCACCCAGGTCCCAGAATCCTATGAGCAAATTCTCATCCTTCATTTCCTGTGGTGTTTGGTCAGGGAGGTGGCTCGGGAACACTACAGCAGATGCTGCAGCTGTTCTGACCATCTCTCCCCCCAGCACCCACTGTTCTCAGGGACACCCACAGCTTCTGACTGCAAGCTTCTAACTTTCTGCTCAAAAGGTTTTCTCTGTGCTCTGTCTGTACAAAACCCAGGCTCAAATTCCTTGGTGCTAATGTGTTTGGCAGCAGCCATCAACCAATGATGGAGTAGATGCTGGTGGAGAAATACCCTAGTTTCCTCCCCTTCTGGATGGGAGAGCTCTGCTTTACATAGTGGCTTAGAGGCCGTCTGAGGCATGGAGCCCTAAGTGTCCAGAGCAAACTCTTCTCACTGCATATCTGCAGAAGCTTCCTTTTTATCCCAGTGCACTTTTCTCCACTTCTTTGTCAGTATTTCCTACAATCCCCCTGCAAGGAAACTATCTGTATCCAAATTCTTGTCTCTGCCTCTAAAGAATCCAAGTCAAAATAACCCACCTCCCACAAAGTATTTGTTTTAATACAAAAAAAAAAAAAATTTGCAAGTGAATTTCCCTGGTGGCTCAAAGTATTTGTGTTTTAATATAAAATATATTAACAAACAGGTTTCCCTAGTGGCTCAGATGGTAAAGAATCTGCCTGCAATGTAGGAGACCTGGGTTCAACCCCTGGGTCGAGAAGATCCCCTGGAGAAGGGAATGGCTATCCACTCCAGTATTCTTGCTTAGAGAATTCCATGGACAGAGGAGCCTGGAGGGCTATAGTCCTTGAGGTCACAAAGAGTCAAACACAACTGTTTGACTAAAACACACATGTTAAAAAATATATAGATTTATTAAGCAATAACTATAGATGTAAAATAGATAATGTGAACCTATAAATAAAAACATATAAGCATATAGAAGCAGACCTCAGATATATTACAGGCTCAGTTCCAGACCACCGCAACAAAGCAAATATCACAACAAAGCAAGCCATATGAAGTTTTTGGTTTCTCAATGCATATAAAAGTTATGCTTACACTACATTGTAGTCTATTGAGTATATAATAGCATTATTTCTAAAAAAGTACATATCTCAGTTAAAAAAAATGGCAAAGTAATGCTAAAACAATTACATAGTAATATAAATAATCACTTTATCAAAAATCACAGATCAGCATAATAACCATAATAATAATGAAAATTATGAAATAGTATGAGAATTACTAAAATGTGATACAGAGACATGAAATGAGCAAATAATTGTTGAAAGATGGCACCAAAAGACTCACTCAGATTGGCACAAACCTTCAATTTATAGGAAATGCAGCATCTGCAAAGACCAATAAAGTGAAGTACAATAAAATGAGGTATGCTTGTAAAATAAACAAAATGATATGAAATTAAAAATTACTGCTGCCTCTTGCGCAAATAGACCTTCTTTGGGTTCATAAAGAGTCTTTAGTACAGTGTTGCTTTATCAGAAGAAACAAAGGGCAGAAGAGGTTACTGCAGACCCTGGAATCATAGGAAACTATTACAAGAGCATCATTCCAGGGGGTCAGGTGGACATGAGGCCAACTTACTGCTCCCTGGGAGAGTGTAGGATGGTGGGGCCCAGGCTCAGATCTTCAGGGATATCAGTCCTTTAGACATAAGATGAGATTCATCGCAAATGACCCAAGCATCTTCACCCTTAGTGCCAGAGCTTCAATCTGTCTCTTCCCTGAGTTTCTTTTCAGTCCCTGGGAAGCAAAGGACAGGACAAGTCCCTTGTCTTTTTCTTTCTCCCAGTGTTGAAATGGTTGATTAAAATGAAGAAAGACTGCCTTTTATCAGCATTCTGACAGCCATGGCAGATTATTCCTCAAACTTTACTACCTTTAGATTTCTAGCTTCTCCCCCAATATTGTTTTCAACATTTCAGAGAATAAATTAGATACGATTTTTACTGTGGCTTGAATATACAGTATGGACATCAGAGCTGAAGCCTGCCTCCTTACCAGTAAGGTAGGTCCCAGAGAAGTAACAAACAACCACAGAAGCCGTTTAGTCCCAGAACCATGGCCAGGGGATAAAAAGTGCCATAGAGAGTGTAGAAATTTTAAAAAGCATGCACATTTTAGCAAAAAGACTGAAATCTTTTCCTTTTTAAAAATCCACCTGAAACCTCTCAAGTGAGAGATTAATGAGTAGCAACAAAGAAGCTCTGGAGACAGGTGGAGAGGGATAATACACAAACTTGATCTGAACATAAGGGTGTGCTCTGGCCATTTCAACCACTTTCCCAATCAGACCTGATGGCAGAGAGTAAGTCACACTGATTGCTGAACAGCTGAAGTAATTACGTCACCCACTGTGTAACAGTTCGGGCATTTGCAGGTGACAGTGCATTTGCTGTGTAAAGTGACCGCTGGCAGCCGTTCAGAAACCCCAGCTAAATTTAGAAATGGGTTTCAGAACAATATCAGCTGATGCCAAATCAATTCAATAATTGACCCTGGGTGAAGAAACTAGAAGGGAGCCTGTTTTGGAAACAGAACATTTTCAAATTAAAGGGTTGATTTTGTCATATCATCTTCATTCTGGGATCCTCTTTCATTTGTGAATTGCTTATTTTACTGCTTCTGCACAATTAATATAGTAAATTGTTCACTAGGCATTTCACATTTCATTCATTCATTCATTCTATACATATTTATTAAGGACTTAACACTATCTAAAATTTACCTAAAGAGAATTAAGTTATTGAGGATATGGACTGTGTCACATAATTGGTCATGATGAACATAAGGCTAATTGAACTGAAGATACTAGCAGGATCTGGAATGCTGTGTGGCCTCTCTCTCCCTCTGTCTCTCTCACTCTCTCTCTCTCAGACAGACAAACACACACAGAGACTCAGAATTGTGAGCATTCAAGGTCAATATATAAATAGCAAAACTATAACAGTAGAAAAATACCTCCATGATTTCTGGGAGTTAAGAGACCCAAGGGATAAGCTAGATTCTGCCAGTGACTTTCAGTTTGACCTTCAGCAAATAAATTCATCTCCACTCCACCTCAATTTCCTATGAAAGTGAGAACTTTCTCTGTTAGTTTTTCTACTTTATCCTCAGCTTCCAGAATAGAGCCTAGCACTGGTAAAAGCTCAATAAATATCTCTTGAATGAATGAATAAAATGGTCTGGCTTCAGATGGCCAGGGTGTGGTGGGCTAGACCACAGATGAATTAGAAAGACTTGTTGACTGTCTCTGACCTATGGCCTTACTAAAAGCAGACTGAGTGCCCTTCATTGGCCTTTCACTTTAGACTCTCAAACTAATCTAAGTGTTAGATCTCTAGTCACTCTGATGGTGAGGGCTGGTGAGCCTGAGAAAAAGAAAGAGCAAGGGGAGAAATTCACTCCAATGCCTCACACAGAACTGGTGCAGGTGTTGGATATAAAAAGGGCGAAGTGGGGTGGGTATGGGGAGATGGTTTTGGTGGAGATAGAACACATATGAGTTCAGGTCTTGTCATAGTAAAAAGGCACTGAAACAAAAAATACCCAGTGATAGTTAAAAGGCACCGAAACAAAAAATATCCAGTGACATCTTTTCTGATTGCTTTGGGAAAACTTCAGTGCTAATTTCTCTGTGATTCCACTTCATCTTGTATTGCTAACACTAGAGTTCATTCCCCTTCATGAATCACACCTTGTCATGGTGAAGGGGCTTGCATAACTCAATGAAGCTGTGAGTCATGCTATACAGGGCCACTCAAGATGGACAGGTCGTAGCAAAGATTTCCGGCAAACCAAGATCCACTGGAGGAAGGAATGACAACCCACTCCAGCATTCTTGATGTTAGAACTCTGGCAAGAATATTACTCTTTCATGAACAGTATGGAAATGTGGAAAGATATGATACTGGTAGATGAGCCCCTCAGATTGGAAGGTGTCCAATATGCTACCAGGGAAGGGTAGAGGGCAATTACTAATAGCTCAAGAAAGAAGGAAGCACCTGGGCCAAAGCAGTAACAATGCTCAGTTGTGGATGTGTCTGGTGGTGAAAGTAAAGTCTGATACTGTAAAAAATATATATATATATTGTATAGGAACCTGAAATGTTAGGTCCATGGATTAAGGTAAATTGGACAGAGGTCAAGCAGGAAATGGCAAGAGTGAAACATCAACGTCTTAGGAATCAGTGAACTAAAAAGGATGGGAATGGGCGAATTTAATTCAGATGACCATTAATCCCTTGAAGGGATTAAGATGGCCAAGAAAACCTTTGAAGAAATGGAGTAACCCTCATATTCAACAAAAGAGTCAAAGATTCAGTTCTTGGGTGCAACATCAAAAATGATAGAATGATCTTGGTTACTTTCCAAGGCAAGCCATTCAATATTACAGTAATCCAAGTCTATGCCCCAACTACTGATGCTTAAAAAGCTGAAGTTGACCAGTTCTATGAAGATCTACAACACCTTTTAGAACTAACTCCCCCAAAAGATGTCATTTACATCATAGGGAATTGGAATGCAAAAGTAGGAAGTCAAGAGATACTCAGAATAATAGGGAAGTTTGGCCTTGGAGTACAAAATTAAGCAGGGCAAAGGCTAATAGAGTTTTGTCAAGAAAACCAGCTTGCCATAGCAAACACTCTCTTTCAAGAGACACTCTCCAAATGGACATCACCAGGTGGTCAAAACCAAAATCAGATTAACTATGTTCTTTGTAGCTGAAGATGGAGAAGCTCTATACACTCAGCAAAAACAAACTGGGAGCTGACAGGCTCATACCATGAACTGGTTATTGCAAAGTGAAAGTGAAGTCGCTCAGCTGTGTCCGACTCTTTGGGACCCCATGGACTGTAGCCTACCAGGCTCCTCTTTCCATGGGATTTTCCAGGCAAGAGCGCTGGAGTGGATTGCTATTTCCTTCTCCAGGGGATCTTCCCAACCCAGGAATCAAACCCAGGTCTCCCACATTGCAGGCAGATGCTTTACCATCTGAGCCACCAGGGAAGATTATTGCAAAGCTCAAGCTTAAATTGAAAAAGTAGGGGAAACCGCTAGGCCATTCAAGTATGACCTAAATCAAATCCCTTATGATTATACAGTAGAAGTGATAAATAGATTCAAGGGATTAGATCTGATAGACAGAGTTCTTGAACTATAGACAGAAGTTCATAACATTATATAAGAGGCAGTGACCAAAACCATTCCAAAGAAAAAGAAGTACAGGAAGGCAAAGAGGTTATCTGAGGAGGGTTTACAACTACCTGAAGAAAGAAGACAAGTGAAAGGCAAAGGAGAAAGGGGAAAAATATACCCCACTTAACGTAGACTTTCAGGGAATAGCAAAGAGAGAAAAGGAAGCCTTCTTAAACACACAATGTAAAGAAATAGAGGAAAACAATAGAATGGGAAAGGCTACAGATAGCTTTAAAAAAATTAGAGATATCAAGAGAATATTTCATTCAAGAATGGATATGACAAAGGACAGAAATGGTAAGGACCTAACAGAAGCAGAAGAGATTAAGAAGAAGTGGCAAGAATACACAGAAGAACTATACAAAAAGGTCTTAATGAGCTGGTGGTGTGAGCTGATAACCTCAATGATGTGGTTATTTGCCTTGAGTCAGACATCCTGGAGTTTGAAGTCAAGAGGGCCTTAGGAAGCATTGCAACAAACAAAGCTAGTGTAAGTGATGAAATTCCAGCTGAGGTATTTAAAATCCTAAAGTATGATGCTATTAAAGTGCTGCACTCAATACGTCAGCAAATTTGGAAAACTCAGCATTAGCCACAAGACTGGAAAATGTCGGTTTTCATTCCAATCCCAAAGAAAGGCAATGCCAAAAACGTTCAAAGTGAAAAGTGAAAGTTGCTCAGTAGTGTCAGACTCTTCACGGTCCCATGGACTATACAGTCCAAGGAATTCTTCAGACCAGAATACAGAAGTAGGTAGCCATTCCCTTCTCCAGGGGATCTTCCAAGCCTAGGAATCAAACCCAGGTATACAATTGTGCTCATTTCACATGCTATCACGGTTGTGCACAAAATCCTTCAAGCTAGGCTTCAACAGTACATGAACCAAGAACTTCCAGATGTACAAGCTGGGTTTAGAAAAGACAGAAGAACCAGGGCTCAAATTGATAAAATCTGTTGGCTCATAGAGAAAGCGAGGGAATTCCAGAAAAACACCTGACTCATTGACTATACTAAAGCCTTTGACTGTGTGGATTGCAAAAAACTGTTGAAACTTCTTAAAGAGATGGGAATACCAGACCACTTTTCCTATCTCCTGAGAAACCTGTATGCAGGTCAAGAAGCAGCAGTTAGAACCAGACAGAGAACAGTGGACTGGTTCAAAACTGGGAAAGGAGTACAAGGCTGTATATTGTCAACCTGTTTATTTTATATGCAGAGTACATCATGCAAAATGCGGGGTTGGATGACTCACAAGCTGGAAACAAGATTTCCAGGAGAAATATCACCAATCTCAGATATGCAGATGATACCACTCTAATGGCAGAAAGTGAAGAGGAACTAAGCCTCTTGATGAAGGTGAAGGAAGAGAGTGAGAAAGCAAACTTGAAACTCAACATTCAAAAAGCTAAGATCATGTTATCCAGTTCATGGTATCCAGTCCCATAACTTCATGACAAATACAAAGGGAAAAAGTGGAAGCAACGACAGATTTTCTTTTCTTGGGACTCCAAAATCACTGTGGATGGTGACTGCAGCCATGAAATTGAAAGACGCTTCTTAGAAGGAAAATTATGACAAATCTAGACAGCGTATTCAAAAGCAGGTGATTCATGTTGATGTATGGCTAGAAACCAACACAATATTGTAAAGCAATTATCCTTCAATTAAAAATAAATAAATTAAGAAAAGAGATGTCACTTTGCCAACAAAGATCCATATCGTCAAACCTATGGTTTTCTCAGTAGTCATGGACAGACGTGAGAGTTGGACCATAAAGAAGACTGAGAGTCAAAGAACTGGTGCTTTCATATTGTGCTAAAGAAGACTCTTGACAGTTCCTTGGACTGCAAGGAGATCAAACCAGTCAATCATAAAGGAAATTAACCCTGAATATTCATTGGAAGACTGATGCTGAAGCTGAAGCTCTAATACCTTGGCCACCTAATGCAAAGAGTTGTCTCATTGGAAAAGTCTCCGGTGCTCAGAGAGACTGAAGGCAATAACAGAGGATGAGATGGCTATATAGCATCACCAACTCAACGGACATGAATTTGAGCAAACTCCGGGAGATGGTGGAGGACAGAGGATCCTGGCCTGCTGCTGTCCACCAGGTGGCAAAGAGGCAAAGAGTCCGTTGTTCAGACTTAGCTACTGAACAACAACTCAACAAATGTTGAGTTCATTCTCAACATTTGTTTGCATACCCCTAAGGTTATGAGTTCACAAAGACTAAAATGCTTAGAACACAGTAGGTGCTTAATACAAACATTTTAAAGTTTAGTTTATATGTGATAATTTTCTTGCCCGAAGAAACGAAGATGATAATGCAGCTTTGTTCACAAAGTGAAAGAGGGAAGCTGTTTCCTCCCGCTGTCCTCTGAAGCATTTTTCGGCTCTTTTCTTCTTCCTTGCAAATGATTAATCACTTCCTTATCTTCCAACAATTGGTGCTTTAGGTCACCCTTAATGCAAACATAACCTGGTAAGGTAAGGAAATCATGCTCTCCAAAGGTGAATTGGAGAGCATCTTTTTTTCTGTGGTGAACATACTGCGCTTGCAATAAATAAAATCAGAAAGAAAGAAAACATTGGCAAATGATTCCCATACAGCCAGGAAGTGGTTTTCACATGGATTCATCAGGAACCGTTATTAAACAAAATTTATTGTAAGCAAGCAAACCTGCAGAGCATAGTTACAATCATCCATCTGCCAGTTTATCATAGACTTAGCCTCTTTGGATAGTCCTTAAGTTCATTCTAAAATGCTTCATTTGAATACATTTTAATATGTTACATGGTATTATAAGTAGGGAAGGGATCCCCCAAAACAACCTGTTTGTTCATTTAATTACCTGGGGGCACCATTGCCAGTTAGTAATTGGCTCCAGTGATAAACAAAAGTGAAGTGAATTGGATCTAGTGATAAACAAAAACTTGATGCATTAGGTTAAAGTTTGATTTCTTAGATAGGGATTCTAGTTGTTGAGGATCTGAGTGAGAAGGCAGAGGTTCAGCTTCCTTGTCAAGAGGATGGGGTCTCCTAACCCTGATTTACAAGCCACTAGGGACTCTCTGACCTAATTTCCTACCTGAGTTCTCCTAACTACGTCACTTGGAAACTGTTGGACTTTCCCATCTCCACTCCGTGGCATCTCAGAGTAGCTCACTGGACATGATTCCTTCATGGGAAGTGACCTCTGTAGGAGGAATGCTGGCAATCTTTGGTTTACAGGGCTTTGCCCCTGACTAAAGCAATAATAAATGAGCTTTCTTTCAGGCTGGGCATGGTGAGATGACCACTCTTTTACTTTGTTTATGTGAAGCATTTTAGGCTTAGAATGAATGTTTTTTTTCACCTTTGTATATGAGGGATTCATCAGTTTGACTTGAACTGCCAACTCAGGCTAAAATATGATAAGAGTCAGTGACAGTGACTGACTATCACTAAGATAAGTGTTCTTATTTATTATAAAATTACATTTCATTTATCATAAAAGTTTATTAGTAAAATTAGCAAAGAAACATTAATTCAAACATTGGTAAACTATTCTATTCATTCAACAAATTTGTATTGAAAGCGTTTTATGAACTGAAGTGTTGTGTTAGGTTTTTAAATGGGAAGGACTCACAGTCTATTAGAGGAGATTAAGCCAAAGAATATATTACTATTATACAGAGTAAAAGTGAGGACATTGAGAAAGGACCTTGATTCAATTTCACCTGAGTTCCTATCCTGTATTATGAGCTCCTGGGTATTTTACATTTATTGTCTCACTGCTAAAAGACTGACATAATCAAAGAATCATTGAGAATAATAGTAGCCATTTTTACAACAGTTAAGGCCTTAAAAAGACATTTTTATGCACTCATATGGAATCAGTTCAGTTCAGTTGTTCAGTCGTGTCTGACTCTTTGCAACCCTATGAACCACAGCACGCTAGGCCTCCCTGTCCATCACCAACTCCCGGAGTTCACCCAAACCCATGTCCATTGAGTCGGTGATGCCATCCAATCATCTCATCCTCTGCCGTCCCCTTCTCCTCCTGCCCTCAATCTTCCCCAGCATCAGGATCTTTTAAAATGAGTCAGCTCTTCACACCAGGTGGCCAAAGTATTGGAATTTCAGCCTCAACATCAGTCCTTCTGATGAATATGCATAAATAATTCAGGAAGTGTGCCTGCTTAAAAATAGGTGCTTGATCTTTGTCCAAATGGAGACGACGGTGGGTAGAGGAAAAGAGAAGGTGATAGGCAACAAATTTGAGAAGGGGGTCCTGAGAACTGTAGCTAATGTAATAACTGGAACATTTTCACTTATCCATTTGTCTATTAACCAACTGCACATACCTCCCTATAGAGAAGTGTTCATTTAAAAAGAAAGAGATCGTGGCAGGAAGAGATTGGTTAGAAAGAAGAAACCAGGTAAATCTATCTGGGGAAATGATCTGTTTCCACTTGTCCTGCCACAAGCTACTATTAATGAGCATCAACTCCACACGAGGCACTAAACCCAGACGCACTGAGAAAATCAGCTCAATTCTACAACACTGGTACCAGCCAGGCATTGTTATCCACTTAGATGAAGATGCCAGCCTCTGAGCAGTAAAGGATTTATCCAGACCGACTCTTAAGTGGCAGAACTGGACTATGAAACCAGGTCTGTTGTATTCCAGTAGCTATATTCCACCACCACCCCAATTTAGTGTTGGACTGTGGATGCAAAAGAATTTGTGAAAGCCAAGATTAAACAGGGAAAATACTTGGGGAGGTCCTTGGGGAAAAATATCAGAGCAAAAACATATTCACGTGCATCACAGAGGAGATAGACTATAAACTCCAAGTTGCTCATTTCTGCTGGCTTGCTTTTGCCTGATCATTTCTGGGTTTGTATTTGGTATTATAAAAACTGCCAATGCTATAACATAGAATTAATGAGACTGAAATGACAAAAGCTATAAACAAAGAGAGACAGGTTTCATCTAACACTAGTAAGTGAAATATATGAAAGAGAAAATAAAATAGCAGGTTTTGTAAAGCTCAACTTCTGCAGTAAGTAAAGGAAAAATATGTTTCATGTTCTACTAATAGTAGTAAATGTATCCTTTATGAGTAGTCATGTAAATTTTAAAACTATTCAATTTTCCCTTCTTTTTCTTATTTTACAGTTTCTTACATTGATTTTATTTACAATACCTTCCTAATTGCTAGGTGTTTTTTTTTTAATTGGCTAGTGAAATAATTACAAACAAGCTTGCAGTGAAATTCTTTAAAACTAGGAACTCTTGGCAATGATACTATGAAAGTTCAGACTTCTGAACTTTCAAAATTGTTGGCCCAGTAATAATGTTTGATTGGTGACCTTTGTCAGGAGAGCATTCTTAAGTTTCAGTTTTAAAAAAATCTTTGACATCCTTCACACCATTTTTGTAGACCAATTATTTTCTCCTTACTAAGATCTCTGCATGGTATCCAAATTTTGCTTTCTGTTTTTCCATTCAAAATGTAATTTCCTTATAGACAATCAAAACAAAAAATGTCTTGACATTCAATACTGTAATAACTTGAAGCTATATTTTGACTAGGCTTCCCTGGTAACTCAGCTGCAATGCAGGTTTACCTACAGTGCAGGAGAATTGCAGGAAGAATCCACCTGCAGTTCAGGAGACCCCAGTTTGATTCCTGAGTTGGGAAGATCCCTTGGAGGAGGGCACGGCAACCCACTCCATTATTCTTGCCTGGAGAATCCCCATGGACAGAGCAGCTTGGCAGACTACAGTCCACGGGGTTGCAAAGAGTCAGACACGACTGAGAGACTAAGCACAGCACATAGTTTGACTAATTGTGATGATGGTGCCGTGTTAGAACATGAATAGAAATTTAGCTTTATGTTTCCAAGATCAAGAATTTTCATACCTCAAGAAAACCCTTTTACTTGTTTGCTAGAATCAATGGCCAGACTTATAGTTTCAAATACCCATGCCTTCAGATAATACGAACTATCAAAAAGACTTCTAGGACAGGTCCTTCCTGCCTAAATCTGATCTCTCTATTCTCTCTTGGCTGGTTGTGTGTGCGTGTGTTCATTTATATTGGTACGAGTCTTGAAAAATAGATAAATTAATTTTTCAAAAGGCAGGTAGGAATATACAAAGAAAAAAAGGGACTGAATGAAATAGCACTGTACAATAGCCAGGGCTAACTTCTAATGTTAGTAAATAAAATACACTTGAAATATCTGGGAAACCTGCCAGATAAAAAATATTGAATATATGTTTAAGGTGGGGTTTTTTTTTCCTTTTTTAAAGGTTAGATTGAGGCTTATGACAAAACATCCCAATAGAATTGGGAAAAAAATCAATCAATCGTATGAATGTTGTGTCTCCAGATTCAAAGCATCCAGCCACAGATGAATGGCCAACTTTCACATTTTCTCCCTCCCCAAACGTTTCACTCAACATTTGGAATTATGCAGATAAGACTGAAACATAATCAAATGAAATACGAGACAATGTCCCTGAAAACATTTTGTGAATTGCAAACAACCACAAAAAATAAGGTATTGTTTTTAAATAAATGATCCTCTTAACAGCATTAACTATAAATAGTAATAGAGGCCAGACAGCAGATTTATTGAGAGCTGTCAAATAGGTTCTGTTCCTTTGTTATGTCCTTCCCTGCTGGCCCCATAAAATAGGGATGAGGAAGTAGCTGAAGACAAGACTGTGAGATTGTGAGACTCTTCTTGCCTTAAGAACCCCTGAATTTCTTTAATAGCAACTGTGGGAACATATTTGTTCTCTGCTACATTTATCGAACAATTTCTGAGCATAGTGATTCAAAGCCTGAGGTTTGGAATCAAGCAGAACAGTACTTATCTCTTATCAGAACTGAGACCTAGGGCAAGCTCTTTAACCCCTTGAAACTTATCTCTTCATCTATAAAGAGTGGGGATCCAGAGTTATCATTTATTCTCTGTAGGGTGCTGTGTTTCTTCACACTAATGCTTACTCTTCAGCATTTAGACAGTGCTCTACAAAGCCCTGTGGCTCAACTGGTAAAGAATCTGCCCGCAATGCGGGAGACCTGAGTTCGATCCCTATGTTGGGAAAATCCACTGGAGAAGGGAAAGGCTACCCACTCTAGTATTCTGGCCTGGAGAATTCCATAGACTATACAGTCCATGGGGTCACAAAGAGTCAGGCATGACTGAGTGACTTTCACTACAAAGCCCTTAGCACCTTGGCAGCACCCAGAATTCCTTTACCCACACAATAAGGATGACGTTGTTCTTAAAAACAGAGCCAATAACTCTATGCAAAACATTTGTCACACCTTAAAATATAGCAAATCAAGCAATATATGATATGGAAGAGAAATATTCTTGTTTTGTTTTCATGTCAGTCTCTCCAACCCATCAGAGCAAATCACCGCAGAGTAAATGGAGTGCAAATTTAAGTGAGCAAAACTATACGCCCAGTCTCTTGAACAGGCCAAACTACAAGACAGAAGACCTCTGTGTCCTGGGGATTCTCTAAGTCTGTCACTGCAAACGAGCATTTCCTCTGCTAGCTGTCGTTCCATCTCCCATGCTCAGGCTCTTGACCTCTCAGACAGACATCGCCCGGCTCTGCCTTTACCTCCTGCAGACTAACTGCAGCTTGAAAACCATATCTGCTCCAACTTTGCTTACTCTCTGGATACCTTTGATGCGCTCTTGGTTCTTACCTGACTTCTGAAGGTTTCCAGTGGGAGAGAAAAGGCCACTTCACTCTTGAGTCTGTCCTTCACAGCTCACCCTTTCTGAGACGACTTTGTGTAACATAAGGAACACTTAATGAGAAAGTTGAAGGCATTTGCATTTCAACACCTGCATCCATATCCCAGCTTCTGTAACACTGGTAAGTGAATACTCTCTTGGTAATTATATGACTAGGGCTGATAGGGCCTTTTTTAAAGAGAGTAGCCTTGCCATCTTGATCAGAAGCTAAGTTTTGCCATCAATTTTTATGCCAGTGTTTAAGATGATCGATAGATCATGTCCAACTTTTTGTGACCCCATGGACTGCAGCATGCCAGGCTTACCTGTCCATCACCAACTCCCGGAGCCTACTCCTGAATATAGTTATGGCTAAAGAAAGAGTTCTACTGGACTACCACCTGCCTCACCGGTCATGGGCTAGGTCAGGGTGAAGAAGGTTTCTGTGCAGAAGAGAGGGACATAGGAGTAAATGTAGGCACAGAAACTTAATTTTTGTAGCCCAGGTGGTTCTCTAGACTCACAAGAAACTGGTTTTACTGCTCAGAATGTTAACACTTTGCTCTAATAGTAGGCAAACTTAGGAATGAGGTTAAATTGGCCACTGGAAGGGCAAATGAGTAATCATATAAAAGGTGCATGGTGAGGAAACCACCCAAAGAATAATTGCCATAATAAAAATTTGCACCAAACCATTACAGCCTGGTAATTTGTCTTTGGACTCTAAGGATACTTATAACGTAGGACAACTTCAGCTCCGGGACACCTCATGTGATCAGTTATAAGATCATGATTGAGGATGCATCAGAACTCTACATTTTCCTCTATTCCACCTGACTTTTTTGTAAACTAGAGCCAAATCCTATATATTCCATTTGGTTTCTGTGTATACCCATCTGTGATGCTCTATTCATACCTATCCATTCTTTACCTCTTTTCTTTAAGTGTGAAGACTGTCTCTGTGAAAACAAGGAACATCTAAATTTACCACTTAAAAAAAAAAGGTGTGGGGCTTTCCATAGGTTTCATTATGGAGTTTTGGAATCGATGCTGATTGCACTACTTAGCCTAATTAGTGGAACTGCTTTTATTTTACAGACTTGGACTTAGAGCCTCTTGAACTTGATATACACAACTGAGCAAAAACATCCACGTGTTTTTTTTTTTTCATGGTTTTTTTTCATTTTCATTAGGAAATGAAGGCACAGTATAAGGACTAAATTTTTCTTTTGTAGTGATAATCCACAATTAAAAATACTTTGAAAAATATCAAACATTGTTTTGAAAAATTTTTGAAACTTGAGAAATATTTCCAGAGACTAAGACTTAATCATTTCTTAATTGGTATTCATGAATCTCTTGAAGTTAGGCTAATTCCTCCCCAAAGCCCAGAAGAATATCCTTTATCCATGAAAGGACTATTGCCAGAATGCTGCAGCCAATGTAAAATTAAGCTACCCAAGAAGACTAATTTCTTAGCGATTACTACCTCTTACCATGTTAGCCTAGATGAAGGGTCAGCAAACTATTGTGCATAGACCAAATCCTGGCCAGTGCGTGTTGTTGCAAATTGGCAAAGAACCAGGTCCATTCATTTACAGATCGTCTGTGGCTACTTTCGAGCCACAGTGACAGAGTTGAGTAGTTTCAACAGAGACCACTTTAGGCCCACAAAGCCTAAAATATTTACCATCTGGTCCCATCCAGAACAGATTTGCCAGCCACTGGCCTAGATTTTTGTATTCCTTCCTTATCTCAGGAGAAAGAATGGACCTTTGAGAATAAAACTTAAAATATGTACTTTTTTAAATGCCAGAGTCAATTAAGTTGAGATAGAGAGCTATCAGAAAGATCTAGACAGAACAAAGAGCACACACAGCAAGGGGCACTGCTCATGTGGAGAGTAAGCAAACCTGGTAGTCATTCTTGATCCAGAAGGATGTTGATTCCTTTGCAGATGAAAAAGTACTATTAGATAGAGGTATTTTCAAAGGGTATGGTTTTCTTCTAACATCTTAAATAATACAGTTCAATAAATATGACAACTAAAACCAATGTACACACCTCAACTGGATCTTGGATTTAAAGATAAAATGTAATGGATATTATTATGATTAATATGGAAATGTTAATATGTGCAATAAATTAAATAATAACATAAAATCAATGTTACATTTACTAAGTTGATAATTGTACTGTAGTTTTATAGGAGAAAGTCCTTGTTCTTAGAGGACTGAAGGTTCATAATTATCTGCAACTGAGATTAAAATGGAACATTAAGAAATCAGAGAGAAATTGAAAGGGAAAAAGCAAATGTGGCAAAATGTTAACAATTGGTGAATATACTTAAGTGACATGTGGGTATCGAATGTACTATTCTTGCAAATTTTCTGTAGGTTTGACAGTTTTCAAAATAGACTGTCAGAGAAAAAGCTTTCTAAAATAGATATTGAAAGTTTTTTTTTCCTCCCATACTTGGGGAAAGAATGGAAAAGATAAAATCCCATTCTTTTTACTGAGAAGTTAAATTTGTTATTAGCAAGTGTATTTAGATATGTACATAAGATTATATTTCCTTCTCTTTTTACCGAGTTTCATCTCAGNNNNAGTTTCATCTCAGGCCTCATTGTACCCTTAAACTCTCCATTTGATTTCCTACACATAAGAAAAACTGTGTTAAATATTTTCTCCAGGAAAACATTATATATATTACACATGAGTATACCTAAAGCACACATTATAACCATATCCCTCAAATAAATATTTTGCTCCAGTTAAACCAATCACTGTTTTAAAATCTTTTGAGGAATATGTCATGTTATGATACAAAGAGAAGATAAACAAACTAGATCCAAAGGGATCTCCAACACATGTCCCTCTTCACTTCTCAGAAATCTGGTAGTGTGTAACCTTGCAAGATTGACACATTCACAGATGACAGTAGACAATCACCAAGAGGAAAACAACAATGTCTGGCATCATAATTTATGCTGCTGCCAACTGCTGACAGATATTCCACATGGGGTTTGGCTATGTGGTTTCAATATGAATTTTGAATTGTATTTGAGAGTCTACATCTCTGAGAAATGGAGGAGTAGCTTTCCCAGTGTCCTTCATAGCAATTCCTGAATGTTCCTATGTCTGCCTGCAAAGAGAAATATGACGAGCAGCCTCTTGGATAACAATCATCTTGTTAGAGAAGGGGGCCACTGCTCAGGTAGCTCAGACCTCACTAGAGTTGTTAAACAAAACAAAACAGTACAGGTCTCTGATTCCCAAACCTACAACTGATATAAAAAATTAGGCACCACTGTCTAGGTTCTTAATTTGAATTCGGTTCTTCTGTGCAGAAGACATTTTACTTAACTGAATTGGAGACTGGATCTTCCTATACTCTAGTTCTAACTTTCACTTTTCAGAAAAAAATTCCGAGGCTTTTCAGTAGACACTACTTTTCCTTAGAATCAACAGCTAGGGTAGAGGTACACCACGGCATTATGCAGGTGGCCAGGAGAAAACGTCAGTGGGCCAAAGAGAACAAGGGCAGAAAAGCTTCACATGGAAGTTAGTGTGCAGTAAAAGCTCTATATGTATCCAATGAGGCTAAAATTGATAGGCTGCTTACATATGTCAAATGAGTCAATATATCAAAATGACAAATTCTGCCCTGTCCCAGTGTTTGGTTGCAACACAGGAAAATGGGCTGACAGAGTTGTGACATTAAACTATTATAAGAATACATAACACCAAGGATGCTGTGTTACTGGCACAGTTCCTGTTTGTGTTCCAAATGTGAAATGAGCAATACTCCAACAATCCATTATGATGAGGGTATCAACAATGTGTATCTTTTCTGGGTTAAAATACTGAGTGCATCTCAAGGAAATTACTTATTTTTTAAGAGAAAGTAAGTAATTCTTTATCTTAAATATGTAGTTTGTGGGGTTTTTTATCTCCCGAAATTATCTAGCAAAGATCTAAGTGCTTATCTTATTGATAGAGGTAGACAGGATAATGATAAAAGATGCCATCTAAACTCCTGCTTACTTACCAGTTACACTATGGGAAGAATAAAACAAAATACTATTTTTTTGGCGGTGGGGGGCAGAGCTGGTTCAAATAAGCCAAAAGGTTTTGTGGCTTCTACAAAGTCAACATATATGTCTGAATAGTAGGATATTGTTATTTTAAAGTAAAAGAGAAGACTCAGTAAATCAGGTCATGGGCACTAATTCAGAGAGAAGCATAGAATACATCATTTAAGTTTTCTGTCCTATCTTCAGCCATCATGTCTAAGATCAAAATAATCCATATGTTTCCCATACCCTACCCCTTTATACAAGCTTCTAAATAGTAGATACTGTTTATGACTTATAAAGACAAAAAATGAGGTTAGAAAATTAGTCCTAAAGCCTTGGAAAGCAAAAGAGATAAGATATAAGTTAAGTCATTATTTGTTTATCTAAAATGAATCCTTGGGAACAATTATCACTTCATTTAAAGAAATAAATATGAAACTGTAAAACCTGCATCAGAAGCCATCTACATCTGATGGCCAACTTCATCAGCATCCAATGAAAGAATATACAGACTAAAGTCTCTAAGAATAGCTTACAGTGGATAAATCTCTACCTTGACCTAATTGTTCTTGTAATTAGAGGGGAAATGAGAACTAATTAAAAAAAAGGCAAAACTCCAGGGGTGGGCTGACCGGCTGGCTCACTTAACAAAATTAGCCTATATTTTGTTTAAAACTGGAACTCATGATAAAGTTTCAATTTTGGTGATATACCACATAAATAGCATTGGCCACAGAACTCACCCCATCCACAGTATTCACACGCCATTCACAAGTCCCTACCTATCTACCTTGGAGCCTGTACACAGTAAGCATTCGGGTAATAGTGAAATTATGGAAGGTAAGAGGGATGGTATGAAGACGTGATTATGTGAATATATGAGTGAAAATGTTAGTTGCTCAGTTGTGTCCGACTCTTTGCGACCCCATGGACTGTAGCCCACCAGGCTCCTCTGTCCATGGGATTCTCCAGGCAAGAACACTGGAGTGGGTAGCCATTTCCTACTCTAAGGAATCTTCCCCAGGGATCAAACCTGACTCTCCTTCATTGCAGGCAGATTCTTTACCATCTGAACTACCAGGGAAGTGAAGGGTGAATAAGTGAGTGAATAAAGAAATAAATGTTGAACTGATATGAAATAACCTGAGAAAAATTACTCACACTAACAAATATCACAACTTCATTATAACAATCTGTTCAGGGAGACTAATTGCTCATAGTATATAAGGAATACATATATTGTGTCTAGATGTTAGAAAAACAAAGCTTAGAAAGCTGTGTCTATCAATGCTGTCAGTTCAGAAAGTGCCACAAGCAAAGCCGAATGAGAATTTTCACACACTTTCATCATGAAAGATTTGATTTGCTTGACTACCTTGTCTCACCAGTTCAGATCACTCCTCTTGGCTTCTGAAGGAGAGACTATGGGCACCAGGCTCAGTATGAGGCGAGGAGGATTGGGGAACAGATGAGAGAATAACCAGCCACCCTTCTCAAACATTTATGTTCATTTCAGGTCTTTGTTTGTAGGTTTTGTTTGTTTGTTGGCTTCTTTGTTTGCTTTACAGAGCCTTTAGTTCTTTGGGTGGTCTGCCTTCTCATCAAATGTGTTACTTTTATGTTTTTGTCCAAAATGTTTTATAACAGTCTTCCATAATATTTCTGTAGTAATTTGCATTTCTTCCCCTGAGAGTTGTCTGATTTCTTTTTCTGTGCTTGGTGTTTGAGTTTCTTTTGTTTTATTGTCAAGGAAAGAAATTGCACAATCTGGTAAGCCTCTTAAGAAAAGCCACAGAAGCACCAGCAATCTACTCTGGGGAACATATGGGTGATTGAATATGGTTTCCTATAGAATTAGGAGTACCACTGAGAAGACAGAGGAATCCATACCCGAAGCTGCTACCTAGTTCCTACCCAGCCTTGGCTGATGACTTAACCTGCCAGAACTCCTTTCCCTTCCCTCTAAATGGTTGGCAAGGGGGAGAAATAAGAAGGCTGAAGAATGGGTGGCAGCTTAGTTTCCTATCTTCCTCAATTTCAGGGACTACTGTAAAAAAGTTTTAAAACAGGAAAGGAGGGCCTTACTAGCTAATTGGGATTGCTTTAAGTTGTCAGACCTTACTAGTTGCCTGTCATATTCTCCCTAATTATGGTAGCTACTGCACTCAACATGCCAGCAAACTTGGAAAACTCAGCAGTGGCCACAGGACTGGAAAAGGTCAGTTTTCATTCCAATCACAAAGAGAGGCAATGCCAAAGAATGCTCAAACTACTGCACAATTACACTCATCTCACATGCTAGTAAAGTCGTGCTTAAAATTCTCCAAGCCAGGCTTCAGCAATACATGAACCGTGAACTTCCAGATGTTCAAGCTGGTTTAAGAAAAAGCAGAGGAACCAGAGATCAAATTGCCAACATCTGCAGGATCATCGAAAAAGCAAGAGAGTTCCAAAAAAAATCTATTTCTGTTTTATTGACTATGCCAAAGCCTTTGTGTGGATCACAAGAAATTGTGGAAAATTCTGAGAGAGATGGGAATCCCAGACCACCTGACCTGCCTCTTGAGAAAACTATATGCAGGTCAGGAAGCAACAGTTAGAACTGGACATGGAACAGACTGGTTCCAAATAGGAAAAGGAGTACATCAAGGCTGTATATTGTCACCCTGCTTATTTAACTTATATGCAGAGTACATCATGAGAAATACTGGGCTGGAAGAAGCACAAGCTGGAATCAAGATTGCCAGGAGAAATATCAATAACCTCAGATATGCAGATGACACCACCCTTATGGCAGAAAGTGAAGAGGAGCTAAAAAGCCTCTTGATGAAAATGAAAGTGGAGAGTGAAAAAGTTGTCTTAAAGCTCAACATTCAGAAAACAAAGATCATGGCATCCAGTCCCATTACTTCATGGGAAATAGATGGGGAAACAGTGAAAACAGTGCCAGACTTTATTTTTGGGGGCTCCAAAATCACTGCAGATGGTGTTTGCAGCCATGAAATTAAAAGACTCTTACTCCTTGGAAGAAAAGTTATGACCAACCTAGATAGCATATTCAAAAGTAGATATATTACTTTGCCAACAAAAGTCCATCTAGTCAAAGCTATGGTTTTTCCAGTAGTCATGTATGGATGTGAGAGTTGGACTGTGAAGAAAGCTGAGTGCAGAAGAATTGATGCGTTTGAACTGTGGTGTTGGAGAAGACTCTTGCGAGTCCCTTGGACTGCAAGAAATCCAACCAATCCATCCTAAAGATCAGTATGGGGAGTTCATTGGGAGGACTGATGCTGAGGCTGAAACTCCAATACTTTGGCCACCTCATGCAAAGAAATGACTCATTGGAAAAGACCCTCATGCTGGGAGGGATTGGGGGCAGGAGGAGAAGGGGACGACAGAGGATGAGATGGCTGGATGGCATCACTGACTCGATGCACATGAGTTTGGGTGAACTCCAGGAGTTGGTGATGGATAGGGTGGCCTGGCGTGCTGCGATGCATGGGGTTGCAAAGAGTAAGACACAACTGAGTGACTGAACTGAACTAAACTCATTCTTTTGATTCTTGACCTATACAAAAAGCTGAAATGATCCCTAAATTCACAGAGTGTCAGGCAGAAGGTCTGTAGCTTTTGAACTGTTTTAGGTTCTTATCTGAGAAGATGAAAGGGACTGGGGAGAAAGGTGATCTAAAATGGGGCATTCCCAGTAGCTCTTGATTGAGGGTGGCAAGCAGAAATTGGCATGGATGTTTAGGGGGGTACCTTTGTTGGTAATAGGATCTTCCTTCAAGGATGCTCTTGGCCTAGGCAGGACCAAGAGAGTTCTTTCCACTCAGATACAAGTGGTTAAGAATCTTAGTTTATAAATACCCACTGCCATGGAAAAGTTATTCCGAGACAGAGATGACTATGGAGAGAAATCAATGGGAGAGGCTGAGAAGAGTGTCCTAAGACTAGCATCATCCCTGTTCTTTTTATTTTCATTTCAAGACTTTTTTTTAACTTAAGCTAATTTGAATTGGGTTTCTCTCATTTGCAACCAAGAAGGCTGGTTGATAAGACAACATTCAAGTTTGCAACACTTAGGAATAAGAGTGTTTACTGACCCCTCTCCTTCTCTCACACCCCCGAATGCAATCCATCAGCGAATCCCACTGGATTCTTCAGCAGCTATCCAGGATCTCACCACTTCCCACCTCTTCAAGAACTACAGGGGTTTTGGTCCATCACCTTTCCTCTGGATTCTTGCCTTCTATCAGGGCTCCTGTTCCCACGCTTTCCCTGCCATACTCTTCTCACAGTGGCCAGAGCGATCCTTTGAAAATAATTATTTCTCCAACTAAAATACTTCAATGACTTTTCACCTCACCCAAAATAAAATAAAAAATCCTTATCACAGCCTCTAAGACCCTCCATGATTTAGCCCCTTCTGCCCTCTCTGACCTCATCTCTATTACTTTGTTCCTTGCCCACTGCACTATACCCATACTGGCCTCCTTGAGGACAGTGAAGAAGGCTGAGCACAGAAGAATTGATGCTTTTGAACTGTGGTGTTGCAGAAGACTCTTGAGAGTCCCTTGGACTGCAAGGAGATCCAACCAGTCCATTCTGAAGGAGATCAGCCCTGGGATTTCTTTGGAAGGAATGATGCTAAAGCTGAAATTCCAGTACTCTGGCCACCTCATGGGAAGAGTTGACTCGTTGGAAAAGACTCTGATGCTGGGAGGGCTTGGGGGCAGGAGGAGAAGGGGACAACAGAGGATGAGATAGCTGGATGGCATCACTGACTCAATGGACATGAATCTGAGTGAACTCCAGGAGCTGATGATGGACAGAGAGGCCTGGCATGCTGTGATTCGTGGGGTCACAAAAAGTTGGACACAACAGAGTGACTGAACTGAACTGAACTGAAACACACCAAACACCCTCCCAATTTAGGGCCTGAACTACCTCTGCCAGGAAAGTTCTTCTCCCAGCTCGTGCATGCCACTCCCCACTTTTCACTCAGGTCTCTGCTCGAACATTAGCAGAGAGACATTCACTGCCCACCTCAACTATAATAGCATCCTGCCAATAGTCCCAGCCCCATTTCAATCTCTATCCTCGTTACTCTACCTCATTTTTAATAGCACTTGGCACTATCGATTATATTAAACCCATACGTATATATTTTCTTTCTTCCACTGAATACTTCCTGAGGACTGGGACCTTAGCCATTTTGCTCTCTGCCATCAGCACCTAGAACAGCTCCTGACATTCAGGAGGACTCTGGATATGAGTTGCATAATGATACACACATGGCTGACCAAAGCCTGTGCTCACTCTAGACAGAAATCAAACCATAGGTAACTGGCCTATGAAAGCAAGTAGGTGCAGTCAGAACTTTATCAGTTACTGTACATTAATCTCTGCGAGGAGCCCTAGGAAATGAGACACTATGTAGGCAGAATGAATGATGTGGTCTCAGGGCTCACTCCTCTCAGTCTCTTCCAGGAGGACATTGGACAGTAAGTCATCCAGCCTCCCCAGGTGACAATAATAACAACAACCATAACCCAAGATCACCCACTTTATGCCCACTCTTTTAAGTGCTTTGCTTTTGTTAGCTATTTTTTTTTAAGTGTTAACGATTTGTTCATTTTTTAAAATGTATAGTTGCTTTGGAATGTGTAAGTTTCAGGTTTATATCAAAGTGATTCAGTACCAGGCTCCTCTGTCCCTAGGATTTCCCAGGCAAAATATTGGAGTGGGTTGCCAGTTCCTTCTCCGGGGGCTCTTCGTGACCCAGGGATCAAATCCGCATCTCCTATATCTCCTACATTGGCAGGCAGATTCTTAACTACTGAGCCACCTGGGAAGTGGTCAGGTATTTATTTTTAACTTCATTTATCTCATTGAGGTTTTATTCTGTATCTCTTTAGCATTATTGTTAGATCTTTGAGATATTTTAACTAATTGCCTCTTTATCTCTCATATTTATGCCTTAAAACAGTTTATAGGTGAACACTTTCAAAATAGCTAAATAAATGATTAACCTCTGAATAGAATGATTATCAGTTTTTATAAAACAACCTCAGGTTTTCACTTGTATAGTCACTGAAAGTAGCTTTAAAGTTCTTCCCTAGATATTCTAGAATACACAGTATACTTTATTTGAATGGCAGCTGTTGGTGAAAATATTGGGATACATTAGTAGGCTTTATAATGAACTCATTAACGTAAAGCTTAGTTCAAAGAATCAATGATGGAGAGATCTACTAGGAGAAGTTTTATCTAGTTGTAGTTATAGCTAGCTGTATTCATGGCTTTTGACCCATTTTCAATGGATTATTCCAAACATGGCACAAGGTCTTCAAAAACCTCAAATCCTGATTCTGGGTACTATGTAAAATGTCTTGTGTTGCTTCTGCTCCTTTATTTTCCCTAATATCTCACCACTCACTTTTAAATTCCCAGGTCTC
Organism: Redunca redunca; assembly: GCA_006410935.1. Lineage (NCBI taxonomy): Eukaryota > Metazoa > Chordata > Mammalia > Artiodactyla > Bovidae > Redunca > Redunca redunca. The sequence continues at coordinate 722,442 of SJYQ01001000.1, forward strand.
CTCTTAGAAAACCAGTCCAGGCTGACCCTCAACTCACAGCTTGTCTCTGAATTGCAATCCCCAGTTACAAACACCCCAAGAACCTAGTCTTAAATTTAATTTGCAATTTCCTTAGTGAATATGCCAAGACATGAAGAAAGTTTATTTTTCCCCCCTTTGGAAGCTCTAGAACTAGCTCAAATTATTTCTCCTTCCAAAATAGCTCTTAGGGTGCACAATAAAAACTTTAACCATCTTAGTTGCACTGCACTGAGTAAATGTATGTGGTCTTAGAAATAAATAAACTCAGAAGGTCACAGTTCACATCTCAGATCTACTATTTATGAGCCATGTGAGCTCTGGCCAGTTCTTAGGTTGTGGTGAGCCTCTGATTTCTCATCTAGAAAATGGAAGGTGGTAATACTTCCTCCCATGCTGTGGCTGGTATCAGCAATATCACAAGGAAAGCACCTGGTACATGTTATCAATTAGAAGACTTAGTACAAGGTAGCCTGGTACTAAGAGGACAGGTTTTAAAGCAGGTCCAAAACTAATGCTAGGGGCATGCATGCTAAGTCACTTCAATCGTGTCTGACTGCAACCATTTGGACTGCAGCCCACCAGGCTTCTCTGTCTATGGGATTCTCCATGCAAGGATATTGGACAGGGTTGCCATGCCTTTCTCCAGGGGATCTTCCTGATGCAGGGATCAAAGCCGTATCTCCTGTGTCTCCTGCATTGCAGGTGGATTCTTTACCCCCTGAGCCACCTGGGAAGCCAATACTGGTGGAGACTTTAGCAAATTATTTACCTTCATTGTGTTTCTACTTTTTCATCCATAAAATGAAAATGATAACAAAAAAGCACATAGATCACATGAGGGTTTAAAATATTTTAAACATTCAAAACATTTCAAGCAAATCTTGTCATATAGTAAGCAAAACATGTGAGCTTTTAGATCCTAAAAATTAATAATACACATCCCTTGATGCATTCTGGGGGTAATTTGAGGGATGTGGGACGTTTTCTTCAAAATGTAGAAACTGCATTTATCTTTCTCCCCAAATGGGCATTAAAAAGAGAAACACTGAAGGAAAATTTTCTCTGAAACTCATTTATGTGTTTGTTTCCTGAACATAAGGCTATAAAATCATTTAAGTTCATAGAATGTTAAAACATATATTAGACCAAGGGAAATGCTGATGCTGAAAACATTTGCTTCCATTATGTGGCTGGTTAAATAAAAGTAGCATTTCACTTGGCCAGTGAAATATTGCTTCTCAGAGAACATGGAGATGATGAATTACCCAAATGCCCCCGAAAGTTCCCTCTGCATAAATCCAATCTATCCTAGAGACATAACTGACAGCAGAAAAAAAACAAAAACAAAAACTTAGCAAAAGCTGAGCCTAATGTGTATTCTACCTGGTGATGAATAAGTTAACTAGTCTCCCAATTTTTGAGAATCATGAGAGGAAAAATTTTACTGTGCGTATGACAAGGTGTAGTTACACAGGCGTGAAAGCCAGAAATATTTTCCCTCTTGGCGATAATGGAAATGTCCTAAGTTAACTGATTTAGAACACCTGGGGAAAACTTTTTGGAATTGTACTAGTTCAGCTTTGCTTCCATCATTGAAGTGCACATTTAGGAATTAAAAAATATATATTGTCCACTGGTATGTTTTTGAGTAGCAATAAATAGCAGAAGGATCAAGTCAAGCTGAGAAGAACTAATCTCATTAAAAGCTGAGAAGAAAAACTAATCTCATTAAGTATAAATTTAAAGGGTTTTGTGTTTCACTTTACAAGCTTAATCCCATCAGACCTTCCCAAGAGGTGCTAGTGGTAAAGAACGTGGTTGCCAATGCAGGAGATGCAAGAGTCGCAGGTTCAATCCCTGGGTGGGGAAGATCCCTGGAGAAGGAAATGGTAACCTGCTCTGGTACTGTTGCCTAGAAAATTCCATGGACAGAAGAGACTGGCAGGTTACAATCCATGAGGTCACAAAGAGTCGGCACGATTCTTACACAATGCCATCAGATCATCCTTACCATAAACCAGAAATGACTAGAAACAGTATTATAGGCCAGTGCAGTTCACCTCTGTGTGGGTTTGACACTGCATTTGCTTGGGAGCGATCTGGAACCTGTGGAATGGGCTGTCAGATTTTGGAAGGTCCCCACCTGGCCTAAGCAGCTATAGTTCATTCTACAATGAAAGGTTAGAACCTGAAGAAGGACCTCTACATGGATGTTGGTCATCGGACTATGGAGTCCCACTGATATCCTAAGGCCCACCCATCTTAGAAAGCACCCATCACTTCCCACTGCTGTCTCCACACTGATCTTAGAGAACCCTGAACTCGTTCATGTAACTAGCAGAAGTATAATTCCAACCTGACCTTGTGTACCCGATGATATAGCTGATGAAAGGCTGAAACATTTGGATTAAGACTTTCTCAAACTCTCAGGGAAAAAAAATACATTCCTAGAGTACAGTGACTGCAGATACTCCTACTTAATGCATCTCACTTGCTTCAAGTGAGATGAGTTAAATACTAACTCATCCTCTTTCTGGGTTCATCTCCCCACAGTGGATACCGGCATTTCCTCCATGTCTTCTGGGAGGCATGGAGCTAGATATGCACACTCTTCTGTTCAGAACAAAGAGAAAAGACTTAGAGACAAATATTGTGTTCTCTCCCCTCTACCTAAGACCTACTTTCAGAGTCTTTATTTCTTATCTGAGAAGCTCCTCTTACCCTTGTAATTAACATCAGACCGATAGTAAAGAATCTGCCTGCAATGTTGGACACTTGGGTTCAATCCCTGAGTCAAAAGGATCCCCTGGAGAAGGGAATGGCAACCCACTTCAGTATTCTTACCTGGAGAATTCCAAGGGCAGGGGAGTCTGGCGGCTACAGTCCATGAGGTCGCAAAGAGTCAGAGATGACTAAGTGACTTCCACTTTCACTTTTCACTTTCCAACCATTCCCATAAGACAGGCCATCAAAGAGAAGTAATCTATGGACCTCAGCTGAACAATCATATCTCAGTACATTATGGCTCCTGAATAAGAACAAACATACATATTTTATTTCATCCTTACAGCACCCCCCTTGATTTGAATAATTGGGTTCCTCTAATTAGTAGATTTTAGCTTCTGCAAATAGTAAAGTTTGTATTACTTTGGAAGAACTGAAAAAGTTCTGTGATACAAATCTGGGAAATGAATTTCAAAAGCAACATGCTATCAAATAAAACTTTTTATACCATAAGTTAACACCATTAAGTCATAGTATTATGCATAGAACATTTAATATAAACAGAAAAGATCAATAGAAAAAAACAGATACATGACAGCATTGCATGTTGATAGGACCTGGGGGTTAGGGTAGAAGATACCAAATTTCTGCTTTGTCTGTCTCTTCAATGATGCAATGCAGGCCACATAAGCAATATCAAAAGATTGAAAGATTGAAAGTTTCTGTATATACTGTCTGCTGCTGCTGCTGCTGAGTCGCTTCAGTCATGTCCAACTCTGTGCAACCCCAGAGACAGCAGCCCACCAGGCGCCCCCGTCCCTTGGATTCTCCAAGCAAGAACACTGGAGTGGGTTGCCATTTCCTTCTCCAATGCATGAAAGCGAAAAGTGAAAATGAAGTCACTCAGTCATGTCCAACTCCTAGCAACCTCATGGACTGCAGCCTACCAGGCTCCTCGGTCCATGGGATTTTCCAGGCAAGAGTACTGGAGTGCAGTGCCATTGCCTTCTCCAATATACAGTCTAGGTTCCTATAATATTCAAATTTAAAAGATGAACTAAAATAAAATATATGGAAATAAGTTATTTATAACTGACAAATTATGATATGAAAATAAAAATATTATTCTCACTTTTGGCATTTTTCTGGATTCTGTTTCATAGATTTCACTATATATGACCCACCACTAAGAATACTTGAGGGGGTTAAACCTCAGTAGTTAGAGAAACATAACTCAGAGAGATGCAGTTAAGATTAGCTCATGAAACTTTGTACTTTTTAAGATAAAGAAGCTTTCAAAGTCTTAGAGGTGATGAAATGAAGTTACACTGAAAATACAGTGCTGTGAGTATTTGTAANTGAAAATACAGTGCTATGAGTATTTGTATCACAGGGGAAACCTGGAAGGAATTCATAAGAAACAGACAAAAAAAAAAGAAATGAATTTATGAAGTTTCTAGATGTACTTCCTAATTAAGATATATTCTTAACTAAAGTGTAGTTTGCAGTTGTTCCTTCCTACAGTTTTTGATTCATTTACTTCTGGTTCGTTTGCTTGTCATGAATTCCAGAGTCCCAGAGTCACTGCAAATGCACCACTAAATTGCTTTTTGCCACCGTAACCTTTTGTCTCACTGCTTGAGGCACACATTTCTAGGCTACAAGTTTATCTGGGATAACACCAAGTAACTCAGATAGTACAGCCTCAAAGGCAGCCAAAAAACTTTTGGCTTTTGTACAACAAACTTTTGTACAATTGTACAACAAATCTTTGTACAATTCGGACAGCTTCCTACTGCTTGTAGCCCCAAATTTTCTGTAAATCTACCATCTACTCATTTTCTTTACCACCCTCACTGGCTTTTTATTAACACTTAACCCTGACACTCAGATGGTAAAGCATCTGCCTACAGTGTGGAAGACCAGGGTTCAATCCCTGGGTTGGGAAGATCCCCTGGAGAAGGAAATGGCAACCCACTCCAGTACTCTTGCCTGGAAAATTCCATGGACTGAGGAGCCTGGTAGGCTACAGTTCATGGGGTTGCAAAGAGTCGGACACAACTGAGCAACTTCACTTCACACTGACACTCAAACTCTTTGGAGACAATGGAACTTCACTTAAAATGTTCAACCAGAAAGAGAATCCTGTCTTCCTTTGTTCTTTCCTCCCTTCCTTCCTTTTTTCTCCTTTCTATCGATACTCCCTTCTGCGTTCAATAAACATTGAGAATCAACCATATGACAGATCCTGTCTAATGGATGTATATTTATAACCGTGACATAGTCTGTTGTTGTCTTTCAGTCGCTAAGTTGTATCCCACTCTTTGTGACCCCGTGGACTATAGCATGCCAGCCTTCTCTGTTCTCCTCTATCTTCTAGAGTTTGCTCAAATTCATGTCCACTGAGTTGGTGATGATATCTAATCATCTCATCCTCTGCTGCCCCCTTCTCCTTTGGCCTTCCATATTTCTTTCCCAGCATCAGGCATCAACACTTTGCATCAGGTGGCCAAAGTATTGGACCTTCAGCATCAGCATCAGTCCTTCCAATGAGTATTCAGTGTTGATTTCCCTAAGAGTTGACTGGTTTGATCTCCTTGCAGTCCAAGGGACTCTCAAGAGTCTTCTCCAGCACCACAATTTGAAAGCCTCAATTTTTTGGCTCTCAGCCTTCTTTATGGTCCAACTCTCACATCGATACATGACTACTGGAAAAACCATAGCTTTGACTATACAGACCATTGTTGCAAAGTCTGGTCTCCACCATAAAAGATTTTACAGTTTGATGGAGAAGACAGACCCTTCAACATACTGTGACATTGAAGTGAAAAGATGTGTGAACATGTTGCTTTGGGAGCAGTGACACAGAGGGTCTCAAAACTCTGTTAGAAATAAGAGGGATTGCTTCCAGAATGTGGAATGTTTGAGCCGGTAGAAGAAGCTGAAAAGGTAGGCAGGGGCAAGAGTAACTGGACCAAGGAGAGTAAACGTCATCCTGTGGACTGGTGGTTGGCAAACATGGACCTTGGGCCAAGTCCCCATCCTGCCATCTATTATAGTTTGGTTGTAATTCAGCCACACCCGGTTTATTCAATATTACCTGTGGCTATTTTCATGTTACAATGTCAAGGTTTAGTTGAGACAGAGATTATATGGCCCCAAAAGCCTAGTTATTCACTACCTGATCCATTACAGTAAAAGTCTGCTGACCTCTACCACACAGCAGTGATTTCCAACTTCCCCCTGACACATCATGGTATACAAGGAAAATGGTAACATTTGAACAGTACATTGGGTTAAACAGAGATGCTACTCATGACCAGAAGCAGCCAGTCTGGAACCCTGAGCTATGCAGAGCCCTCTGTGAACTGTCTTATGTGGGCACGAGTGTTAGTGTTTTATCAGGCTAAGACCTATTACTAGCACGTGGGTTGGGGGGGAAAAAAAACACCCTTTGTATTGAGAAGTCACTAGAGAATATTTTAAGCAAGAACATACATATATAATGTTTAGCCAGGAAAAAAAAATGCAATAAGAAATTCAAAAATAACTTCCTTAGGGAAATCAGAGGTTCAAGGATTTATAATTCTAACCAGCAAGTTGAAATCAATCAAGCAAAAAAAAAAGCACATATTTAATAACTTTCATCTGAAAAAATATTCTATTAGGTTCCAAAGGGAGACAAAGACACAGGCCTGACATCATCATGGAGCTTGAGTGTTAGCCCTGCTTGCCTCAGATGACTGGAGAGAAGGGTGCACCATGTCTGCCTGTTTATTCCAGAGCTGAGGAGAGATAGAAACCACTTCTTGGCACCCTTTTGTGACTTGATGCTCCTGACTGAGAGAGAACCCAGAACTTTGAGAAATGCCAGAAGCTGTTTTCTGCTCACAAACAACAGGCATATTTGGGGATGACTTCATCACTGCTCTGTATGACTACCTGCTGACATTTGTGGCCCTGGATTGTCCCATTACCAGAAATTCTGTCATTAGGAATTCTAAGTTGAAGAAACCCTATGAAATTGTAAAGATTCCCAACCCCAGAAGTGGCTGAGATACTTTCATCTAAGAGCTTACTGAAGCTTCACTCACTCATGAAAGATGTATTGGGCACTTTCACTATTGCAGGTGTTGTGCTAAACTCCGGATGTCAGATAAGTCAATGGCTGCAGCTTAGTTGAGAAATAACTAGATCAGGTTCTGTAGGAAGACCCAGGGGTGTGTGTGTCTGTGTGTGCATATGAGGGTACACGAATATACTAGGTGCATGCTGGGGAGATGGCAAGGTCTTTAGACAAGAGGCAGAAGTAGGGACAGAAAGCAGATATCCTAGAGACAACTTTCAGCCAGTTCATACTTGTGTCTCAGGCTGCCTCTATAAGATTTCTTTTTATAACACATTACAAGAAGCAGTACCACCCATGCCTCCCCTGCTTGCATGAAGTATTTACATGTTTTCATCAGTTTTGTTCTCAGATGCCCAATTACTAATATACCACTTTAAAAATCTACCCATTCTGACAGCAAGCCAGGAAAGCAATAGACACAAAAGAAAGATTCTTATCAGAACCAACTGACACATGAAGCCAAAGTGGCATTTTGATCAATAGCTGCTGAGCAGCTTGGTGGTGCTATGTCCTTGGAGGTACCACTCTGCATCTCTGCGATTTTCATCATTCCTCTCCATCTTTATAGCTGCCTCTTTCCTAGTTTTAGGATGATGAAAAGAAACTAGCCAAAAAACTGATTCCTCGATAGGTAATATTTCAGTAGCTTTTGAACAACCATTTCAGGGAGTATGAAAAATCATGTCATGAATTCTAGGGTGCACTTTATACCCTAGGTCTTTTCAGTTTCATCCATTTGTAGTATCTGCATTGTCCTGAGACACATAAGATGCATTCTGATTCTCATCCCATTTCTTTACTGGGAGTAAATCTGGTGTCACAGTCCTCACAATTGTGGACCATGAAGACTAGATTGTCTTCAAGATTATTTACCTGATAAATGGCTTACATCATACTCCAGCAATATAGCCAAGCCTTTATATAATTGCCTCATTACAAAGGGAGCAATTTAAAGTCTTTGCCAACGTAGGGGATCATTTGGTTCAATGACTAAATTTATTCTATTAACAAGGCTTAGAGTGATGCTTAGAAACATCATCTGGTGTTAAACCTTAGAAGATATGATTATATCTGATTAATTTGATGTGGTGCTTTGCCATACACTCAAAAGATAAGTGTCATATTATTTACCTTTTTCTTGCAAACTGCTCTTGAGACAATGCTACTCCCCAGAGCCAACTCACTGAACACTTGTTTCTCAGAACTTGCTTCTATAACATTCAAGCCAGTTTAATAAGCATTCTTAGAGAATCTACGACAGCATGCACAAGGTATTGGGCTAGGTGCTAGGAAACCAGCAATTTACAAAATGCTCCTACTTTCTACCCTCAAGAAGCTTGGCAGGAAAGAATGGGAAGTCGGTGGAACTGCTATCTACATGAGTAGCAAAATATTCTCCTTTTGTATCCCAACCCCTCAGATACTATCTTGGATTTTCCCAGTCCTCTCTACCCCCAGCGTCTAACCTACATGGATACTGTGGTGGTTAATTTTATGGATCAACTTGGGTAATACATGGTGGCTGGCTCTTTGGTCAAATATCAGTCTAGATGCTGCCTGTTGTTGTTCAGTCATTGTCATACCCAACTCTTTGTGACCCCATGGACTATGGCACGTTAGGCTTCCCTGTCCTCCACTAACTCCTGGAGTTTTCTCACCTTCATGCCCACTGAGTCAGTAATGCTCTCTAACCATCTCATCTCTGCTTCTCTCTTCTCCTTTTGCCTTCAATCTTTCCCAGCATCAGGATCTTTTCCAATGAGCTGGGGGCTCTTCACATCAGGTAGTCAAAGTATCAGTGCCAACAACAGTCCTTTCAATGAAAATGCAGGGTTGATTTCCTTTAGGATTGACTGGTTTGATTTCTGTGCAGTCCAAGGGACTCTCAAGAATCTTCTCCAGCACCACAATTCAAAAGCCTCAATTCTTAGGCACTCAGTCCTCTTTATGGTCCAACTCTCACATCCATACATGACTACCGGAAAAAACCATAGCTTTGACTATACAGACCTTTGTCAGTAAAGTGATCTCTCTGCTTTTTAATACACTGTCTAGGTTTCTCATAGCTTTTCTTCCAAGGAGCAAGTGTCTTTTAATTTCATGACTGAAGTCACTGTCCACAGTGATTTTTGAGCCCAAGAAAAGAAAATCTATTACTGCCTCCACTTTTCCCCCATCTATTTGGCATGAAGTGATAGGCCTGGATGCCATGATCTGCTTTGAATGTTGAGGTTTAAGCCAGCTTTTTCACTCTCCTCTTTCACCTTCAGAAGAGGCTCTTTAGTTCCTCTTCACTTTCTGCTATTAGAAATGGTATCATTTGCATATCTGAGGTTGTTGATATTTCTCCCAGCAATCTTGATTCCAGCTTGTGATTGATCCAGCCTGGCATTTTGCATGATGTACTCTGCATATANATATCTGAGGTTCTTGATATTTCTCCCAGCAATCTTGATTCCAGCTTGTGATTGATCCAGCCTGGCATTTTGCATGATGTACTCTGCATATAATTTAAATAAGCAAGGTGACAATGTACAACAACCTTGTCATACTCCTTTCTCAATTTTGAACAAGTTTGTTGTTCCATGTCTGGTTCTAACTGTTGTTTCTTGACCTGCATACAGGTTTCTCAGGAGACAGGTAAGGTGGGTGGTCTGGTACTCCCATTTTTCAAGAATTTGTGTGGATCACACAGTTTGTTGTGATCCACACAGTCAAAGGCTTTAATGCAGTCAATGAAGCAGAAGTAGATGTTTCTCTGAAACTCCTTTACTTTTTCCATGATTCAGTGAATGTTCACAATTTGATCTCTGGTTCCTCTGCAGTACATGAACCAAAGTTCCCAGTTCATGTACTGCTGAAGCCTAATGACACGGTCAAGTAGGAGATGGCAAGATTGAACATCAACATCTTAAGAATCAGTGAACTAAAATAGATGGGAATAGGTGAATTTAAATCAAATGACCATTATATCTACTACTGTGGGCAAGAATTCCTTAGAAGAAATGGAGTAGATACTACTATGAAAGTATTTTTATCGTGTGATGAGCATTTAAATTAGTGTACTTTGAGTAAATCAGATTATTCTCCATAACACAGGTGGGCCTCATGCAGTAAGCTGAAGACCTAAGAGAAAAGACTGAGGTCTCCTGATAAGAAAGGAAATCTACCTTTAGACCCCCCTACCATCTCAAGATTGCAGAGAAATCTTCTCTTGTTCTCCAATCTGCTAGGCTACTCTGCAAATTTCAGACTTACCATACCCTACAGTCAATAACACTCTTTAAAATAAATCTGTCTGTCTCTTTCTCTGTGTGTCTCTGTCTTTCTCTCTTCATATATATGTATAGTCTTGTTTCTCTAGAAAACCCTGAGTAATATATCCATGGGCACTGTATTCTTTGGCTTTGCATTTGCTTTGGTCAACAAGAGGCATAGACTAGATTAGAGGGAAAGGAGAGAGTGAGGTATTTCTTGGCTCCCTTCTTGTAGGGCCCTTGGTTAGCAATGACTATGTCCCAGTTATGGCTGTGGCACCTGCCCAGCAGTTCTTTCCTATTTTAATATTCCTCATCTCTCTTTTTCTGTGTTATGATAACCACTCTGTCATCTCACTTCTTGAGGCCTAGGTGCAGCTATAATTTATTATCATTGTTTACTTGGGATATTCACCACACCTTTTCAGGTGTCCTTCAATCCCCTTTATACCTATGTAAATAGTTATTTCATCTAAATTCCCCTAAATGTGTACATTTGAGTGTGCCAGTTATTTCCTGTTGAGACTGTGACTCTGATTCACAAACATTCAACAAAATCTCTTCTCATACTTTTATAAAAAATAGTTTTGTAATATAGAGTTTATTGGGATCCAATGATTGGATCATTATTTCACAGTGTCTATTAATTTTTTATAGGTAAATTCTCTTCAGTGTCAGCCTATTTACAAGCAAAGGATTTTGCTCAAAATGTTTTAGAACAAGAAGGAAATTGATTAATTGTCCAGTTCAACAGTGATCCAGCACAATTTTCACACCGAGGAAATTAAATATGGAGAGCTGAAAAGACCACATAGAATTACACAGTTGCCATTGGGACTGATTCTAAAAACCATGTTAAACTTTAAATTGTTAAGGAAATTTTTAAGTCTTAAAATCTACAATTTCAAAAATATCTCAGATGACAAGATTTGTGCTAAACAGACTGCAGAAGAACTGCTATGAAATCATTCTACAGATAAAAGGCGATCTCACTGGTGAAGTCCTGCTCACTGGGTATTTTATTCTCAGTTTCCTCCAGTTACAAGCTTTTCATCCCAAAGTATTGACAGTACACCCTCTTAGCCTAAGTATATTTTTGCTTGGAGAACTATAACTGCTCATACACAGCAACCTCCTCCCACCATGATAAAGTACAATCAACAGATAATGTCACTGATGCCTTGGGTGGTGATCAAGCTTTGGTGAATTATTAATAACAAAATTGTGCAACTGGTTTCCATCTTTTCTTATTTCAAATCTTGTTTATCAATATCTGAGGCCATATTAATATTTATAATTTCTGGTAAATTGGATAAGCCTATCCATCATGGACTGAATATTTGTGTCCCTCCCCTGAAATTCATATGTTGAAACCCCAATTCTAAATGTGATGGTATTAGGAAGTGGGGCCTTTGGGAAGTTATTAAGGTGGTGAGGACGGAGTCCTCATGAATGGTATCAGTGCCTTACAAGGGGCAGAAGAGACCAGAGTTCTCCCCTTCTTCCAGGTGAGGACAGAGGTGAGATCAGACACCAAATCTCTCGGTGCCTTGATCTTGGGCTTCCCAACCACAGGAACTGTGAGAAATCAATGTTTGCTATGAAACCACCTAATCTATGGTATTTTTATCATAGTATCTTGACTGAACTGAGACACCTATCTCAAGTAGACATTATTTCTGAATATGGATTTTAATGTAGCTGTAATACTTCACACCTGGGCAATTCTCTCTTATTAACATTTTCAGAAATTTGGAGTAAATGTTTATGAAACTACATCACATATAGTCGAGGGCTCAAGGTAGACTTTTGTGAAGGCCTAAAACATATTTGTCCAAAGGAACTCAGCAGCTATCCCCACTCAATTCTCACAACCACTGAACAGCTGGCGGGCCTCCCTGACACACTCCTACCTGTCTTACCTGGATCAAAACCACTGAAGCTGAAGCTGCGGTACTTCACTTGCTAATCCCTGAACCAGGCAGCCCTCCCTCACTGTGAAAACGAGATCTTTTTCTGGCTTCCCGCAGGCTCGAGGGGAAAAGAGTTCATTTAGATTTAGATAAGGCTGAGAATCCATCTGAGCCCCAAAGCCACAGGAGGCTCTCCCCAGCTGAGGGCTCAGGCACCTACATCTCTGCCCCAGAGAAAAGGGGCCCTGGCTCCAGCTGAGCGGGGAATATTGCTCCTCTTCATCCCTCCCTCCTCCAGGGCCCTGTCATGCCTGCCACACACTTTTTCAATATAGATTAAACACTTGTAATTCCATTTTTAGTTAAACTGTATTTTGTCAGCTCCCAGGTGTTTCCTCCCAGACACCAGTGTAGAGATGAGCTTGTGATTTATCTTCTGAGTTCTGCGCAGGATAACAGGAAACAAAGCTCAGTGTGTTGAGGGGTTTTGGGGGGAGAAATGCACGATCATTTAATATAAAGGAAATGGCCCCTGGCCTTTGCTTCTTTATCCTCAGGCTGAGCAAAAATCCGCCTCCACAGGAATATGATACCCACATTGTGTGAAGCCCAACACATGTTCCAAAGGGTCAAGAACCACACCCTTGTAGTTCAGGTGCTCTAAACAGGTAGGAAGAAAGAAAAAAAAGATGAAACAAAGGAAGGGGAAAAAAAGGAGGGAAGGAGAGAAAAGTGGAGGAAAGAAGGAATCAAAGAGGAATAAGAAGGGGTTCACATTTTCATGCAGTTCACTTGTCTGACATTTATCAACCTTACTGAGCACTGTGATAGGACCAAGCCAACTTGGAAGGAAGGGAAGGAAGCTAGTACACCCTGCGTGCTTGCTAGGGGCTAGGTGCCTCACACATTCTGTGATAAAAATAAGAGCTTACATTTATTCAATTCTATGTCAGGCATTTTGGGGACACAATTGATGTACTTTGTTTTAATATTTACAACCTTAAACAGGTACTGTTATTATCCCTGTTTAAAAAGAGGAAAATGGATGATGTCCTAGAACTTAACTAAGTGCCAGAACAAAACTTCAAACACAGGACACTACAAAGTCAATCAGCTTTATGTTTAAAAACTTCTGACTGCCTTAAAAATGTTTTAGTCCTGTTTTAAAACAGAAATAAACAAGAACACAGAGTATGGACCTAAGTTATCTAACTCATCGAAAATCAAGCTTCCATTGAGTGGGAACAGGATCTGAACCCAGTTCTATGATGCCCAAAGCCTACATTCCATCTGTGGCACCATCTCAACTTCCTGATTTCTGACTGAAATCCCTGCGTTTATAATCTAAAAAGTGCTGGGTGGTGGAGACTTTGAATTGCAGTGTCTCATCCCACCCCTCCTGACCTCTCCCATATACAAGTCTTCTAAGAGGTTGAACTTGAAGTTCACCTACACGGCCTCCTCATTGCCACAACTCACCTTGCCTGTATTCTGGCTCTCAGCCTCAAGACCATGAAGTCCAGGATCCAAGAAAAGAGGGTTCCAATAGTCATTCAGCAGTTTTGTCCTACAGTAGATCCAGACATGCAGCACTCCTGACATTCCTCAAGCATCCATTCCACAAACATTTATTGATTATCCCAGTATGAACTATGATAAGTCTTAAAGCTACAGAAGTGTGTGTAGTGCAGTGAGAACTCCTGCCCCCGAGAAAAGCCAATGTCCAGTATAGAAACAGACATACTAACCAAATATTTACAAATAAAAAAATTCCCGGGGGCTTTAAGTCAAGTCTAGATTCTATAAATTAGATCTAAATGGAACTAGACCAAGAAAAGGACAGTAGATGTCCTAGAGGTCTCAGAGAAGTTCCTTCAAGACAGGAAGTAGCCTGTCTTGAAGGAAAAGAAATAGTTTACCAGATCTAAAAGCAAAAGTCTTAGGCAGGGACCCTTCGCGTGTGCAAAGGCAGAAGTAAAGAAACACATGAAATTCTAGAAATGACCATAGTTCCATGATGGGCGTGAGATGTAGGGAGACTGGCAGGATCATGTTCTGTAAACACTTCTTGACTGTATTTTATAGGCCACAGAGCCAATACACAGCCTAAATTCCTAGTTGCAGCTCGAGGGTACTGAATCCATCGCTAGCTCTTGGGGGCAGGAGGTGGGTTCTAGGAAGTGGGATGTTCCACAGAGGCATCTGGATCACCTCTCTTAGATCTGGGGGGAGGGAACAGAACTAGACTTCCCTGGGCCTCTTGTCCCTCTGAGATGCTAGTCTCCCAGCCAAAGTGCTGACTGGCCATCACAGCTTCCCTGGCTCAGCTCTCCTCTCTCCCTTCCTCCTGGCAACACTTGGAATCTAAAATAAAATCAGCTCCTGCCCATAGTGAGTAATTACAATAATAATGGTATTTCTAAGAGCTTTTTGTCTCCCTCCCCCTTTCTGTCCTGTGGCGGCCCCAGGGGATGGGTAAACTCAGTGAATTTTACATGATGTGAAAACCAAGTCATTTACCCAAAAGCTGCCTAACGAGGTTACTTTGGAAAGGAACACTACTCATATAACAGAAATCAAAATGCCAAAAGGCAGAGGAAGAAATTTTTCAATAGTTGAGTTCCTGACACCCACAGGCAAAAGAAATATAGAAGGACAAGTGATGCTTAAAAGTAATCAAAAGCCATGATGTTATTTTAAGGCAGATCATCTCACAGGTGAGAATATAAATAAGAATAATTCTTTACATCTCCAGAGCAGCATAGCTCTTAGCTTTTCCAAAAATGTTTTCACAAATACCATCTCAGCTGAGACACACAACTGTTTTGTAGAGAATTCATACTCAGAGAAACTAGGGGTCAAGTGTTTAAAAAATTACCCAAGGTCATGAGCCCCACAGTGGTAAAGCCCTTGTGGAACACACGCCTTCTGCCTCCCGGTCAGCATTCTTGTCATAAGCAGAATTTTCCCCTGGAAGAAGCATTTTTTATTCCACAGACATATGATGGTGCTGATTATGTACCAGTCAATATTCTAAGTGTTTAGGAATATTGACATATTTAATGCTGATAACAATCCTGAGGACTGGAGAGAGTTAGTAACTTGTCTAAGTTGTCACAGAAGAGCCAAGACTTGAACCCTTGTGGTCAGATTTCAGAAACAGAGCTCGTAACCACTAGGTTTCGCTGCTACTCTGAGTTCATATTCATAATTTTCAAACAAAGAAAAATGTTTCCTCTCTAATCTGTTATTTACTTACTTTCTAAAGACTGACCTTTTAGAGGTTCACTCTTGAAAGTTCTTCAAAGTTAGTCCATTTTAATGTCTTAGACCACAGGATCCTCAAAGCCCTATCATGGGATCTTTGAAGCTAAAACTACCTTTATAATAATACCAGAACATTATTTCCCTTTTCACTTTCATTCTGTAGACAAGTGTACAGTGAAGGTTTCCAGAGGTTACTTAATGTATGACATTGCAATAAGCTGCATACAGAAACAGATAGGATAATGTAGCTTTCATCTATTAAACCAGACATTAAAGTCATTGGCAAAAATGTAAAACAATTCCACTCTTCTCACTAATTGTCTATCTTTGGAAAAGCAATGATTTTTTTTTCATTAAAAATATGTAAATGTGTAATGGATTTATTGTTGCTTTTCAAATAAGTTTATTTAAAATTTTTCATTTTTAATTTCCAGTAATGTAAATATCAAAAGATAACTCACATGATTGAAAAAGTATAAATGGCTCCTGAGACCAAAAAGTGAGAATTCATCATTCAGGACAGTCATGCACCTCAGGGAATCTAACATGTCCACTGTGTTCCTGCTTGAGATTCTTCCTAGAGCTTTAGCCCTTCTGATCCAACAGGTGTGAATAATTGCTCTGTCTCTCTGACACCCAGTAGGGTAACATGGGGACTTTCTCTAATGCATGCTCAGTCGTTCAGTCATATCTGACTTACTGTGATCCCACGGATTATAGCCCACCAGCCTCCTCTGGCCATGAAGTTTTCCAGGCAAGAATACTGGAGTGGGTAACCATTTCCTTCTCCAGGAGATCTTCCCAACCCAGAGATCAAACCTGCATCTCTGGCATCTCCTACACTGGCAGGCAGATTCTTTACCACTGTGCCATGTGGGAAGCCCTCCTCTTTCCTTTAATAATCAATTCCTTTTTCTTCCTCTTGTGTTGAATGATCTGTTTCATGGATAATATGTCTTCCTCTTTACTGAGTAGCTGTTCCATTAGCTGGACAGGAAGAGCTGTATGAGACATAAAAAAGTTTTGAGAACTTGCCCATATAAAAATGAATTTATGTTTTACATTAGTTTTTTCTTGATATAAAATTCTAAATTAAAATTTTCCTTTGTTTTT
Organism: Redunca redunca; assembly: GCA_006410935.1. Classification (NCBI taxonomy): domain Eukaryota; kingdom Metazoa; phylum Chordata; class Mammalia; order Artiodactyla; family Bovidae; genus Redunca; species Redunca redunca. The sequence continues at coordinate 738,866 of SJYQ01001000.1, forward strand.
TTTTTAAGTCATTGTTCCATTATCTTCTACCTTCAATGCATTGTTGAAAATCTAGTGTTAATCTGATGCTCAGTCCTTTTTGGGATACCTAGTTTCTCTCCCCCTTAGCTGTATTCAGATACTGTATGATGACAGAAGTCTTTTCTTATTCATTGTGCTGGGCACACAATGGATCCTTTCAACGTGAAATCATATTCTGTATTATTTCTTTGATAATTACCCCACCACCACTATCATTTTATTTATGACTTATTTTTGAAATTTCTACTAATCAAGTACCATGCCTTCTTAATTGCTCCTATAAATTCTTCTTTCCCTAATTTCCATTTTAGCCCTACTTTCTGGGAGTACTGATCAATTTTTGCATTCCATTCTTCTACAAATCTCTTTGAAATTTTTACCACCATGTTTTTACTTTCTAAAAGTTCTTTCTTATTTTCATTACTTTTTTTTTTTTTACAGTATTCTCTTCTCAATTAATGGAAACAATATCTTCTGTGAGAATGATCCATTATAGGTTTTTAGATGACAGTAGTTTCCTGGGTTTTTTCCTATTTATTCTTCTAAAATTTCTTTTTGTTTATTTTAGTTTGTTTCATGTTGGAAGCTTTTCTCAAGTGTCCAGTACACTTGATTTTTCACTCAAATTTAAGAATGGGGTACTACAGATTCAACTATTGCTTTTCTGTGTGGTGAGAAGGAATGCCATGCTTTTGCGAGGGTGCCACCAAAGTACACACATCTATTGGTCTTTTTAGCTAGTAAAGAAAAGCTGGAGGTCATAAACCTGGTAGGCAGTACTCTGGGAACAGGGTGGAGAGAAGACGATGCAGCAGAGCAATTAATGTCTCTATTGTAGACTTTATTCAATCCTTTGTTCTTTTAGCAGTTGACTCCTCCTTTTCAGTTTTCCAGGTGCTATATACTGCTATATTGAGTTTGGAGTCTTATCTTCTTCTTTGTTTTTGTTTATTTGGGTCTTGGTTTTGTTTCATTTTTTAGATAAAATACACAGCCAGTCTTGTAATCCAACTGTAAAAAGTTTAAAGCGGTACCAATTTAATGCACAGAAGTTGTAGAGATGGGAATATGGTTGAATGGACAAACCCACTGATCTTGCACCTGAATGATGCTGTCATGAAGCTGTGATGATATGGAATCAAACTATTAATAATAAGAAAAACATTTTTTGGAAAATGGTACTTACTGTTTTTCACTATAATAAATGCCACAGAGGAGGAGGTGGATGATATAAATATGAAAGCTTTCTGATGGCACCGCTTAAATGGATGAGAACTATAGTAGTCACAAGGGATCTTCCCAGCAAAACTTACTACAATCCGGCAACTGAACTGCGGTCTTTGGCTCTATTTAATAATGTAATTATTTCCTCACTAACATGAAAGTGATGCCATCCAACCGTCTCATCCTCTGTCATCCCCTTCTCCTCCTGCCCCAATCCCTCCCAGCATCAGGGTCTTTTCCAATGGGTCAGGTCTTCGCATAAGGTGGCCAAAATACTGGAGTTTCAGCTTTAACGTCATTCCTTCCAGAGAAATCCCAGGACTGAGCTCCTTCAGAATGGACTGGTGGGATCTCCTTGCAGTCCAAGGGACTCTCAAGAGTCTTCTCCAACACCACAGTTCAAAAGCATCAATTCTTCAACACTCAGCTTTCTTCACAGTCCAACTCTCACATCCATACATGACCACAGGAAAAAACATAGCCTTGACTAGATGGACCTTTGTTGGCAAAGTAATGTCTCTGCTTTTCAATATGCTGTCTAGGTTGGTCATAACTTTCCTTCCAAGGAGTAAGCGTCTTTTAATTTCATGGCTGCATTCACCATCTGCAGTGATTTTGGAGCTCAGAAAAATAAAGTCAGCCACTGTTTCCACTGTTTCCCCATCTATTTCCCATGAAATGATGGAAACAGATGCCATGATCTTAGTTTTCTGAATGTTGAGCTTTAAGCCAACTTTTTCACTCTCCTCTTTCACTTTCATCAAGAGGTTCTTTAGTTCTTCTTCACTTTCTACCCCAACAGTGGTGTCATCTGCATATCTGAGGTGATTGATATTTCTCCTGGCAATCTTGATTCCAGCTTGTGCTTCCTCCAGACCAATGTTTCTCATGATGTACTCTGCATAGAAGTTAAATAAGCAGAGTGACAATATACAGACTTGACGGACTCCTTATCCTGTTTGGAACCAGTCTGTTCCATGTCCAGTTCTAACTGTTGCTTCCTGACCTGCATACAGGTTTCTCAAGCGGCAGGTTAGGTGGTCTGGTATTCCTTCCTCTTTCAGAATTTTCCACAGTTTCTTGTGATCCACACAGTCAAAGGTTTTGGCATAGTCAAGAAAGCAGAAATAGATGTTTTTCTGGAACTCTCTTGCTTTTTCCATGATCCAGCAGATGTTGGCAATTTGATCTCTGGTTCCTCTGCCTTTTCTAAAACCAGCTTGAACATCTGGAAGTTCACAGTTCACGTATTGCTGAAGCCTGGCTTGGAGAATTTTAAGCATTACTTTACTCAATGGACATGGGTTTGGGTGAACTATGGGAGCTGATGATGGACAGGGAGGCCTGGTGTGCTGCAGTTCATGGGATCACAAAGAGTCAGACACGACTGAGTGACTGAACTGAACTGAAGGTGAAAGTATCCAGTTGAGAAGTGGGAGAAAAATAAAAATAGAGAGGTACAATGAAATATTAATTTTTCCTCTGAATACTGACTTTATGATGAATTTTTTAAATTGTGGGTTTTGTATTTTGTTTTGTGTGTGTGTGTTTTGTTTTGTTTTGTTTTTTTGGTCATGCCACATGACTTCTGGAAACTTAGTTCCCTGGTCAAGAATCAAATCTGGGCCCATGGCAATTAAAGTGCTGAGTCTTAACCACTGGACCACCAGGAAATTCCCTTTAAAATGGTTTTATTGCACTAATTAGATTAGATTTAGATTACACTGAGTGTACTCCCTGACAGATTGTGGTCCACTGGAGAAGGGAACGGCAAACCACTTCAGTATTTTTGCCTTGAGAACCCCATGAACAGTATGAAAAGATAAAATGATAGGATACTGAAAGAGGTACTCCCCAGGTCAGTAGGTGCCCAATATGCTACTGGAGGTCAGTGGAGAAATAACTCCAAAAAGAATGAAGGGTTGGAGCCAAAGCAAAAACAATACCCAGCTGTGGATGTGAATGGTGATAGAAGCAAGGTCCAGTGCTGTAAAGAGCAATATTGCATAGGAACCTGGAATGTCAGGTCCATGAATCAAGGCAGACTGGAAGGGGTCAAACAGGAGATGGCAAGAGTGAATGTCGACATTCTAGGAATCAGCGAACTAAAATGGACTGGAATGGGTGAATTTAACTCAGATGACCATTATATCTACTACTGTTGGCAGGAATCCCTCAGAAGAAATGGAGTAGCCATCATGGTCAACAGAAGATCTGAAATGCAGTACTTGGATGCAATCTCAAAAACGACAGAATGATCTCTATTCGTTTCCAAAGCAAACCATTCAATATCACAGTAATCCAAGTCTATGCCCCAACCAGTAATGCTGAAGAAGCTGAAGTTGAACGGTTCTATGAAGACCTATAAGACCTTTTAGAACACCCAAAAAAGATGTCCTTTTCATTATAGGGGACTGGAATGCAAAAGCAGGAACACCTGGAGTAACAGGTAAATTTGGCCTTGGAATGCGGAATGAAGCAGGGCAAAGACTAATAGAGTTTTGCCAAGAAAATGCACTGGTCATAGCAAACACCCTCTTCCAATAACACAAGAGAAGACTCTACACATGGACATCACCAGATGGTCAACACCGAAATCAGATTGATTATATTCTCTGCAGCAAAAGATGGGGAAGCTCTATACAGTCAACAAAAACAAGACCAGGAGATGACTGTGGCTCAGATCATGAACTCCTTATTACCAAATTCAGATTGAAATTGAAGAAAACAGGAAAAACGGCTAGACCATTCAGGTATGACCTCAATCAAATCCCTTATGATTATACAGTGGAAGTGAGAAATAGATTTAAGGGCCTAGATCTGATAGATAGAGTGCCTGATGAACTATG